>BKCP01005838.1:197966-344500 GCA_008636005.1 Striga asiatica | reverse complement strand
ATTTTATGTTTTTTTTTTTTTTTATATAAATTATTCTTATGTTCTCAATCATTAAACGAGAGTTTAACTTAAAAAAATTGTTGTGAGTAACATATTAAAAAATTATCATGATTTTAAAATTGGGAAATATGAATAATAGTTTTGAGCCATTTTATTGCAAATGACTTTAGTTTGTGCAGATGAATTATAATGAAAAATAATTAATTGACACAAAATATTAGAGGACGTAGAAAGTAATGATTAAATATTTATGTTAATTATTTATAGTAATTAAATACCTATTTGCTCAATCCTAAATCCTGTTCCCCTCGACAGAGAGAACACGTATTAGAATCGGATTCCAATTTCCAACACCTACTCTTGCGTGAACAACCTAACAACTTCTTTTTTTTTTTTTTCCAAACGATAGAAATACTCATTCAAATAAAAATGTTATACAATGTTCAGATACATAAAACTGGAAACAAACAAGAAAGCAATCAAATGAGCCGGGAAATGAGAGAACCACACTAGACTGGTGGCCTAGACCCCAACTAAGCAACAATAATGCAAATATGGGTGAAGGCAGATGAACTTCTGAACCCTTAACCGCATAACATGAAGCAAAAACAAAGGGGAAAAGGAAGCAAAACAGAAAAACAGAAAATGAATCAATCTACTGAAGGCCTGGATAATCTGCTTGTCCTGTAGCTATGCCAATCCTTCCAAGCAGCTTGGACAATGAGATGAGCAGGCCTTCGAGTCCTTTCAAACATCCACAAATTGCGCGTCTTCCAGAGCCACCAGAGTATGTAGGTAGAGAGTTGAATCCTTGCTTCTGATGTCTCTGACTTGTCTAACTGGCAGATGGACCACCACCAGTCATGGAAGCTATCATGTTCTTGAGGTCCTTCCCACTGTACAGGGGAGAGTTTCCATACCAGCTTTGCAAGTGAACAATGGAAAAATAAGTGTTCTATAGTTTCTATTCCATCTCCACATATATGGCAGACAATGTCCACTGCAACTCCTCTGATCAGTAGGTTACTATTAACAGGCAATGTGCCATTACAGCATTTCCATATAAAGTGTTTAAGTTTGCCCATTACCTGCAATTTCCATGTTCTGGTCCTGACCTGAATGCCCCTGGCCAGATCCACACTCCCTTGAGTTGCTGCTGTTTTTAGGTATTTTTCAGTTATAAGATGGCCATATGTAGATTTCACTGAAAATATCCCTTTACTGTGTAGCTTCCATGTCCATCTGTCTGGTTGGTTTGGATTAAGTGTCTTGATAGTATGGATCAGATCACAAATATGAGGAGGAAATGTGTTTCTGAGCTTCCTATCATCCCATTGCCATCCATCTGAGGTCAGAAGGTCTTTAACTCATATAATGTTTCTGTCAATGCCCTGTAGAAGTTCAACTTGTTGGCCTGTGAGAGTAGGTATCCAATGCTGATCCCAAATTTTGATGTTAGTGCCACTTCTGATCTCAACCTGCATCCATTTGGCACAAATCTGCAAAATCGAGTGCCAACTTCTCCAAAGCCATGATGAACTTTGGGTAATGTGAGCTTCAAAAATAGAGGAATTGGGATAGTATTTAGATTTGAGTACTCTGCTCACCAAAGTGTCAGGTTCTGAGACCAACCTCCAAATTTGTTTGGCAATAAGGGCTGTGTTGAAAAGTTGTATGTCCTGAAACCCAAGTCCTCCATGCTTTTTGGCCATAGTCAGATTGCTCCATGCCACCCAGTGGATTCCTTTGTGTAAGTCATTGCCTTTGCTCCACCAAAAATTCCCACAAATACTAGAGATTTCTTTACACAGTGAAACAGGCAAGACAAAACAAGACATTGCAAATACTGGAAGGGCATTAAGCACAGCCTTAATCAGAATCTCCTTACCTGCTGTAGAGAGCCATTTATTTTTCCAGCTGCTGATTCTTTTTTTGATGACTGTGAGTATATAATCAAAGGCCTCTCTTTTAGATCTGCCAATGCCCATAGGTAAGCCCAGGTATCTTGTGGATGAATGAACTTGAATGCCAGAGAGGATAGAGCAACATCTTTGCTGTATGTCAGGGGGTGTGTTTTTGCTAAAGAAAACTGATGATTTGGCCATATTCACCTGCTGGCCTGTGAAGTTGTGGTAGGCTTTGAGAATTTGAAGAATTTTTGTGGCCTGTTGAGAGTCGGCTTTACAAAAAAGTAGGGTATCATCTGCAAATAGAAGATGAGTGAGAGTGGGGCCTTCTCTTGAGAGTCTGATCCCTTTATAACAACCTTTCTCAGAAGCATCTTTGATTTTGGCAGACAGCAGTTCTGAAATAATGATAAAAAGGTAGGGGGATAGGGGATCCCCCTGCCTTAGTCCTCTGGAAGCTGTAACAAAACCACATGGTGTGCCATTCAAGTTAAAAGAATATGAGGGAAATTGAATACAGGCCATCACCCACTTAACAAAAAGTTGACTGAACCCCATTCTTAACATGGTTAATTGAACTGATTTCCACTCTAGGCTATCAAAAGCTTTCATCATGTCCAATTTAAGAGCCATAAAGAAATTTTTGCCTGACCTGTGTCTGTTTAAGAAGTGAAATACTTCATGTCCCAGAATTACATTGTCAAGCAACTGCCTTCCAGGGAGGAAGGCTGCTTGGTTTTCTGAAATGCATTCATTGAGACATATTCTCAGTCTCTGTGTCAGAATTTTAGAAATTACTTTATAAAAGACAGCACACAGGCTTATAGGTCTGAACTGAGTGATAGAAGTTGGATTAAAACACTTAGGAATCAGAGTGATTAAGGTGTGTTTCCAGTATTTCAATAGTTGACAGGATTCAAAGAAACTTTGAACAGCAAAAATAATATCCTTACCAACAATTGGCCAGAAGTGCTGATAGAATAGGCCTGTCATCCCATCTTCACCTGGTGCCTTATCAGGGTGGATACTGAAAACAGCACCTTTAATCTCATCTTCATCTACAGGGGCTGTCAGAATGGCATTCATATCCTCTGTGACTGTTTTATGGATTAAAGGTAGAAATTCATGGCCACCTCTGGAACCTTTTGAAGTATACAGCTGGGAATAGAAGTCTGTGATGTGCCTCTTAATCTCTTGGGGGTTGTCACACACTTGTCCTTCAGTTATCAGCCTTTCAATAGAGTTCATTTTCCTCCTCTGGGAGACATATGCATGAAAGAATTTGGAGTTTTGGTCTCCCTCTTTGAACCATAGAGCCCGAGCTTTTTGCTGCCAATAGATTTCCTCTTGTACATTGGCTTCATCTAACTCTCTTTGAAGTCTGTCCCATATTTCCCAATTCCTTTCTCCACCCTCTTTCCTCAAATCTTCTAGCTGCAAGGTGAGTGAGTTAATTTTTGAGGACTGTGCTGCTCTGAAGTATTTGCTCCATGATAGCAGTGCTTGTCTGGTTCTTTTAATTTTTTCTTTGATGATGAACATAGGTGTGCCAAGAGTAGGTGTAGTCCATGCTTCTTTAACCACAGAGTCTACTCCTTCTTTATGGGCCCATCTTTTATCAAACTGAAATCTCTTTTTGTACTTTGTGGCCTTAGCTGAGGTAGAAATGACTAACATTGTGTGATCAGATGAACTTCTGTGCCAGCTAATGACTTTGGAATGTGGGAATTTGGTTATCCATTCCAGTGAGACAAACATTCGATCTAGAGTTTCTTCCACATACTCTTGGCCTGCTCTGTTATTAGTCCAGGTATAAGTCAGCCCCTGTAAGGGGATCTCCTGCACACCCATTTGACTCAGGAAGTGATTGAATTCCCAGCAACTTCTATCAGAAACTGGTTGACCCCCTTTCTTGTCTTCTGGTCTGCACAATGAATTCCAGTCTCCAGCCATGTACCATAAAGGTCCCCAATTTTCCTTTTCATGTAAGAGTTGCTCCCATTGAAGGAGTCTTTCAGACTTAGTTGGGCTGATATATACAAAGATGGCCCAGCAAGATGAACCTCCTAATTTCTCCTTAAAATGCACAGCTATGAAGAAGCTTTGACTGTAAATGTGAATCACTTCAACTTCTGCATCCCACAGTAAAATAAGCCCTCCTCCTGTGCCTCTAGGCTCCACTATATAGTTCCTATCTGCAAAACCCAGTTTAGTACAAACAGAAGATGAAAATAATTTATTTTTTTTTGGTTTCAGAAAGAAAAAGGAAAGAGGGGTGGTGGATCCTTATGGATTCCTTAATCTGGGGAACTGTAGAGGGCCCACCCAGACCTCTACAGTTCCACACCAGCGCATTCATGGAGAATCTGAGGGCTTCTTAAGGCAAGCCCTCTCCACCTTTGATACAGACAGCTTAATTTTCTTATCCTGCTGCTCCACTGGAATGTCATTCTTAGGTGATGCCTCTGTTAGAATAGCCAGCTCTCTAGGTCTTTTAGACATAACCATTGAGAGATCCAGTGAGTTCCCTGTTGATTTCCTCTGAAGCCTGCCCTCATTTTGTTGTGTTCTTTTCCAAGTTGTGGTACCCTTGCTGACAGTCTTTCTTCCTTTCCTTGCTAGTACTGGCATCTTTGTGTCTGATTGATCATCTTCATCAATGGCCATGATCTCCAGTGGGATTGGTTTAATATGAGGTAAGGTTGTTGGTAATTGGTCAGAGGGGGGACTGTAGAGGATCAGTTCCTTTTCAGAGGCTTGCATGACTTGGTCAGCATTGAGTGACTCTTTGTGTTCTGTGTCAGTGTTTTTAAGCCCAATCTGGCTATTAGAAGAACTTTTAGCTGCTTCTTGATTGGTGATAGGCTCTTTATCTCCTGGTGAATAGACATTGGTGTTATTGTTACTAGGTGAAGAAGCAGGATCTTGAGATTGACCTGAAGAAGAATTAGCATGGTTCCAGTTTTGACTCTGCAGCCCATCAGCAGCTCTCATCCAATCTCCAAATTGCCCCTCCTGGAGCCTTTTGTGTTTTATGTCCTCCATTCTGATAGTGCAGGCTTTCTCGATGTGGCCAATCATCCCACAGTAGAAGCATAAGTTAACTAAGCGCTCATACTTAAATGACACTGTGACTACTTGGGAACCAAACCTGATTGATGTGCATCTGGGCAGCGGTTCTTTGATGTCTACTGTTACCAATAATTTGATTAGTCGTCCCCCTTGAAACGGTAAGTTGCTCACGATCACATTGGAAACCTCATTGAAAACTTCCCCTATTCTGAGTCCAACTTCTGCAGTAAGCCAGTTGAGAGGAACATTGTGGACTTGAACCCAAAGCCTAAGTTCTGAAAAGCATTTGGCGTCTCTATTCATTCCAGGTTCCCATCGGTGCAATATGAGAAACTGGTTTTCGAATATCCAGTTTGTTCCTCCCTCAACCTTTTTTAGATCTTCGAGGTTTGAGAAGATGAATTGAAAAAAGTTGGGACCAAGCTCTCTCACCTCGATTGAATGTTTGAGTCGCCAAATTTGGTTCATAGCCTTCTTAATGCCGGCCAGGCTTGCTCGTTTATCACCAACTATTCGACCAAATAGGCTGTGGTGGCATTCTTCAACCCCCGTCTTGACATCATCTACCTTGAGATCTATGATTTTGTTTTCCTTTTGCGAGAGGGAAAAAACCCTAAGTCGCTGCTCCACTTCCTCTGTGGCTGATTTCGAACTGATTCCATCCATCTCGGCGATATGAGAAAGCGATATGAGAGAGTAGAATAGGGTTGATATATAGAGAAGGTGTGAGACCTCTCCGACGAGAGGAAAGGGCTTTCCGATGAAAGAAATTGCTCTCCGACGAGAGAAGTCGCTCCCCTAGAGAGAGAATATTTTTAACCTAACAACTTCATTATTATATTTTTTGAGAAAATTCTATTGTAGAGCTTGACTTTTGTTATTGTGTCACAATAAGACCTAAATTTTTAAATTTTTCATTTAAAGATTTCAATTTTAAGTTATTCTCAATATAAAGTCTACTTTTACATTTTACTTTTCAATTTAAAACTCAAAATCACTTTGTATTTTGATATAATTATGTAAACAACAATATTTTTTTTTAAAAAAAATATTTTTTAAGTACTTATAATGAAAATTATTAAATATATTTAATAAAATTGTTTAATAAGATAATTATTTCATAATTTACATTTATGCAAATACTTAATAAAATTTATTTTAAAAGTTAAAAAAAAATTAACTTAATTTTAATCTAAATACGTGATAACATTAAAATATAAACTATTTAGAAAAATAGTTTTATTTTCTTAAATAAACTTATAGAAAATATTATTTGTGAATAATTACCTACAATAGAAATTTTCGGAAATTAATTTTATATATTCTTAACTTTTTCAAAAATATAAATTTTATTCACAAACAATATTTTCTATAAGTTTATTTAAAAATAAATAAATTATTTTTCTAAATATTTTATATTTTAATGTTGTCACATATTTAGATTAAAATTAAGTTAAAATTTATTTTTTAACTTTTAAAATAAATCCATTAAGATTTTGCGTAAATATAAATTATGAAATAATTATCTTATTAGATAATTTTATTAAAGATATTTAATATTTTTCATTATAAGTACTTAAAAATTATTGTTTTTTACATACTTATATCAAAATACAAAGTGATTTGGAGTGTTAAATTGAAAAGTAGAATGTAAAAGTATGCCTTATAACGAGAATAACTTAAAATTAAAACCTTCAAATGAAAAAGTTAAAAATTCAGGCCTTATTACGACATAATAACAAAAAGTCAAGTCCTACAATAGAATTTCCCCTTAAATTTTTTTACATAACTTAACTTCAATACTTTTGGGATTTGGGCTGTGCAATTTTTCATCTCAATTTTGGATAACCCAAGCTTAAATAGGGGTTGGATTTGGGTGGAATTCCATGGACGACATGTGTTTTCACAACACGCTTTGTTCATCACTTGAGGTACGTCTATTTTGTCTAATTTGTCTCGAGTTTTTCCTTTTATATTTTGCTTATATGATGTGATGGTGTGATATTGGCCGGTGCTGCTTGTTTTTACTGGTTTTTATTTATTTTGTCTAGTTTTGTTAAGCTTGTGGGCTGTTAGCTTTTGATGCTTTTTAGTTTTATTTTGTCTATGTTTTTCTTCTGCTTTTGGGACAATTGCTTTGTGGTTTGGATTTTTAAGTTTCTGCTAGTTTGGAGGGGAAAGAAATTTATCTCTTTTCTTCCTCTTTTTTCTTCCCACCTTATCTTCCTCTTTCTTTGGGTTTGTTCCTTTTTTACCAAACTTAATTGTTTTGATGAAATAATATATAGATAAATAAATAGTTGGAAATACTTAGATTCTTTATAAGTATTTATTATGCTGTTTTTGGTGGATCAATTTGTTCTTTAAATATATATGTAGTAATTGGCAAGCTTCTTCACCTCAATTTGATAGTCTTTATGTTTAATTTGTTTTGGCATCAATCAGGGTGCAAGTATGTTGTTTCTAGAGTGGTATAACCTTTTGAAGAGCGCAATAAGGTTTGAATATTCGTCTGAATTGGTTTTTGGGTATGAAGTTGCCCTCTCCAGTGAGGAAAACAAGTTTTGCACTATCAACGTAAAATCTAGAAGAATCCGCACGTTGAGTGGTCTAAGAGGCAAGCATATTTATGAACCCATTGCAGGCAAGGTTGATATTGAAGATTCAATGGAAATTGGTAATAGCTGCAACGGGTTAATCCTGATACTTTATTCCAAAAAACACGTTCTTTTTAACCCTCTATCAAACAGAATAGCGTTTGCAACACGCAAACTGCCTGAATGGGGTGGCAGCAGGTGTTGTGGCTTCTTCTACCATCCTCTGGCAAAAGAATACCGGCTTCTCCATGTGACGCAGATAGGAGAGTATAGTTACGAGTACCACATTTACGAATTCGGGGCCCACAAGTGGAGGACAATTCTGACTCCCAAAATTTCTCCTCCCCCCCATAGCTTCGCGCAATTGGTGGTGACGAAAAAAGCTATGATTTGGCGGCATTGGTCTAGCTTTATGGTTTTCGACACAAATACTGAGGAGCTATGCTTGAAAGATTCTCCTCCAACCGTTGGTGAGCCTAAAATGGTGGCCAAAGGAGGTAAGGACTTGTGTTGTTGTTATGTGCGTTACGCGGAGACTGTAGTGGACGTTTGGGTTCTTGTGGACTACACGAATTGGTTATGGGAAAGAAAGTATGCGGTGAATTTTGATTGGGAAAAGAATAGGAGCCCCTCGCAAGCATGGAGCGCTCACATCCCTCGAGTAACGCGTATCACAAAAGTTGTGAGCATTCAGGGTAATATTTTGGTGTTGGATTTCGAGGGTGGTGGAGGACAACTGCATTGCTATGATTTAGTGTCTAATGCGTCTTGGATAGTCGACACCAGCAAATTTAATGGGAAAACCCGAACAACTTGGTATGTTAGGCAACGACGTCTGGACAAGCATTTCACTTGGTACCGTTTGCTTGGCTTATAGGCAAACACACCGTCCAAATATTTATTTTTATATAATTATTAAGACCCTTTATGATTGGTTGATACGAGTTGATTTNTTTTTTTTTTTTTATTCGATGATGAAACAATCAAATGGAGTTACCTGCTATTGATTAATGGAGTTGCTTGAATTAAAGGAGGAACAAATAGGAAACTGAAAAATGTGCTTGATTAAAAGGAGGAACAAATAAGAAATTGAAAAAGGAGAATTACCTTCTGCCGTTTTGGTAAATTTTGTTAGTCTTTTTGATTTTACTGTTTCTCCCGTCTTATAATTAAAAGGAATTAAAATTAAAAGATTGACAAAATATGTGTTGCGTAGAAAAGAAGAGGAGACTAGCAGTCATACCACATATTTTTTAATGAAGACAAAACTGTCAATGATGTTCTTATGCCATTCATTATTATCAAAATAAACAAACACATCCTATCCAAACTATCAATCACATATAACAGATATAAATACAATTTAGTATGCACAATACAATCTACCAATCCCGTATTAATTTAGTCTAATCCTATCACACGAAACAAACGAGACCTGGGCATAGGTGAGATATATGTGAAAGGTCATATCGTTCAGGGTTCACAAAAATGCACCACCACCACACCAATCTATAGTTATTCAATATAAAGGAAAAATAATAGTTTCTAAGTTCTACAATGATACTCTTTAGGACTCTGCCACTCCTGTATGTACACATGTATTCATACTCTCCTCTTAATCCAATACTATCTTTAGTTCCTTGACTCGTGTTCGAAAATTGTTAAATCACGATTTTACACAATCCAGAGATTAGAAATATGCACAAAGGAAGACAAGTTGAAGACCTGAAAACCAGATAGAGACGGTTGGCTAAGCACACGTTCAGCCACTTCATCTGCACTACTTCCCCTCATGTTAGCTGTTACCTGAAAATAAAAAAACAGTGGAAGACATAACTTACTAGAAAACAACAGTCAAACTATATAAGCTACCATGAAATTGTCCTAATCATAAAAAGCAGTTTTACCTTTTAAAATTACAGATACCACCATGCATTTGTTTATCTTCACAGCCTTCAAGACAGGGCATTCGCAGGGTAAATACAATACCTCAAGTGGATGTTTGTATCGCTTTAAATTGGTATTTGTGATTTTGTAAAGATAATTGGAGCTTTTTCTGGTTATGTTAAACTTTGGGGGGTACCTTTTGTAATTATCCAAATAATTAGTGGTCTGCACCATGAACTGACCAGCAACAAGAACAGCCTGAAATGAACAATGCAATGAGATCAGAAGACACAGAATAATCAAAACCATTTTTCAAAGGAGATCTTATTTTTCAAAAAGATAGCTTCAGATGAGATCTCATTTACATTTTTTATGTCTTAGATAATATTAGAACTGAATAACAGAAATGCAGCATTTACCTGACTTTCCAAGATAACTCCGCCTTCAATCTCTTTCAAGTTGTTTTCTCTCAATGTTGTTCCACTACTCACAAGGTCCACAATAGCATCAGCTATCCCCATCTAGAGGTAAAAGAGGATTAGTGGAAACAGAGGTTTTTAGGTTACAAATATTTGTAATAAGGGTCATCTGTGGGTGTACAGATCACATGACAGCACACACGATAAAAACTAGTAAGTTATAATAAAAGTTGCAGTAATGTTACAGTTAAGAAAACCACGAAACCTAGCATTCAAGTAGAAACACACTCAATTAGCAAACTTCAATAACAGTATGTAAAGATAACATCCAAGATGGAGTCAGCACTATCAGACTATATTCAGGCAAACAGTGGTTTATTGATTCTACAGCCAATTTACACGTATATGTTAGCAGAAATGTGCAAATGTCAGGAAAAGTGATTACTGTGGTGTTTGTCCAAATAAATTACTGACGAACTAAAATAGCACAGCAAGTAAAAGGCATCTCCAGGTTCTTCCTCAGACACCTACCTATACCAACTGAGAATTGCCAAAGTCCTACATAAATATCTTTCTTAACCATTTAAATTGCATCCCATATATCACAATTTTTGGCTTCTGATCTGATATCACCGACTTATTTGTAAAAGGATACACCAGGACAGGATTTAGTTGATTGCTTTATCATGCAAGCACTGCCAGCAACAATTGCTAGGCTAAAAGGAGACCTTAAATGTGTGATGAACAGTAGAATTGTGGAAAAAAATATTTTCAGTTTCCCAGTTTAGGAAAAGTTTTATGCTCACAAATGATACTTACGCTAAATCCAATTTGCATATATTTCTTACTTCAATCTTCCATATTGGCATGGTATTGAAATTAACCCCATATAACAACTAGAAGTTTCTGGAGTCCAAATAACTAAATAGGGCCAACATAGTTTTCCTAGGATGTAAGATGGCAGAATTTCCCGTTAACATCCAACATTATTATAATGTTTCACCTTTACCTTAAATTGCATATTTCAGCCTCTTATTTGTACATTCTAATATAGGTATTAAATATACATCAGAAAGTCATATTTATAAGCTTTGCATTAGTGATCTTCTCCTGGATTTCAGTAGTGTTATGCAGCCTACTCTTCACACAATGGATGGTCAAGCCACAGTCATTCTGATTGCAAATTAAATTATTTACCAAATAATATTATGTCTTCTTCACCTGTACAAGTAAACAATTCAATGTAAAAGAACTGAAGATAAAAGGCAAGTGCTAGAAGTAATCTATGACGTCTAAAATGAACCAAACACCATACATCTAACAATTATCTATAAGGAACATGTACTATGTATAAAAATAATCCAATACTTACAGCGGGAGTAGCTTCCAGAGCTCCATCAGCAGTCGAAAAGGTGACATGTTCAAATCAATTTTCCTTCATAAACTTAGTACCCAACTGCAAATTTTCGATGCAATAAAATATAAATACAGAAGAAAAAAAAAAGGACAAGATAATCTTACATATGTAAATCCGGTGGCAACTCTTAGAGGTTTCTCAGATGTCCACTGTGGCATCTGAGCCAGCTCTTTCAAAGAGTTTATGTTCTCAAATATGCCATACTTGGGGATCTGATACAACAAATAAAATTATAATCCCAACAATACAAGTGAGAAAAGCATGTGTACGAGAAGGGTTCTCAATTTTCTAGAGTTCTAAATGTATAACTTACTGCAAGTGATAAACGATAGTCCCCATAGTCAAGAGCTTCATGAACAAGAATGAGATCTTCATCACCCTACAAGAATTGTCTGACTAAAGAGCATCGAGTTTTGAGGGGGAAATTAATAGAAGAAACGTAAATGTCAAGTCAGCATGCTGGGTGAGCATGAAGGGTGCACTAGTAATAATAGACTATGTTAGGAACAACTACGTATACTTACAAACAGATAACAAAAAAGAAATATAATAAAATTGGCCAACGACATACAGCATAAACATCACCTTCTGAACATCGGACTGAAACTTCACATTCATGAGTTTAGTAGTAGGGTATGACATATGAATGGAACTTTTTTGTTTGGTTAAGTCAAGCACGAATATCTAAAACTCTTTCCATAATATGGAAGAAAACAAGAAACCTGTCATGCCAATTACGCCACATATTAGAGTAGGCCATTCGAAGACCCTAAACTTATACCTGCCCATATTCGTTTACAGTGTCCAAACCAACAATTCCAAGGTCTAAATCTCTGGATACCTGTTTCCTCACGATGTTTTTTGGCCGTTGAAACCAAAACTTCTAAATTTGCAAGCTGCAACATCACAAGGCTATATTTAGCAACACATATAATACAAACCCACTTAACTATATCAAAAAAAGTATATGAAGACATCGGCAAGAGTACATAAATATATCAATGTGATAATGTTTTCCATGGAAATAGGATAAGTCGATATTATGGGCATTGCAGATGTAAAATCAAGAATAGGCGTACATTGAAGGCCCATAAACATTATACAGAAGTTATCCTCCCTCCTGCATTGGCATAACGGTACTTGGATACCCTTTTTCAGGTTTTCTGACTGCATTCGAGCCCAAGTAATCAAGTAATGACCCAATTGATAATAGAAGACCTTAAACGGCTGACAACTCATGGATCAACACTTTAAATCTGCAAAAGCACAGCAAAGAATGAACAGATAAGCCCATTGCAACAGCTAAATACAACTCTAAGGGCTTAGGCACGCAGATGAGCGGCACACCTGTGGAATTTCCGCAATATACTGCCGCAGATTCACTTGTTTCACCGACAATTGGCAATCCTGCACACAGAAATAGACCGAGTTAATCCAGCAACTTGCCACACACGATAAAAGAAAAATACAGTCGACAATTGATGGATTGTAATTACAAAGATAAGGAAACATACCATGAGAAGATCAAGAGTGTGGAACTTCATTCCTCTCGTGCTTCTTACCCACATTCCCGTTAATCACAGTAGCTGACGATGCAACCGAGCAACATGAGACGAATTTCAAGGAGGAGGCATCGCTCAAACGGTACGATGGTGTTTGGAATGACGGGGCTGAACCAAGCGGGCGTTGCAGGAAAACTGTTCGTTCCAAAGCCATTTCTACGAATTTATCATCGCTCCCGCACTCACTGTGTAGTATTTAATAATTAATATATCTCCTTGCAGAAAAACCGTTGAACCAGGCGATCTCCAAGCGTCCACCGCTAGTATTCTTTTTTTGTTTATTTTCAGTTTTCAACTTTTTTTTTTTTCTTCCGAAACCATAGAGGTACTATATTAATAAAATCGCACAAAGTAAGAGAATACAGTCTTACAGCCCAAAGACTGAATAGTACAACCAAAGACTGAAAAAACTGAGAGGCAGATCCGGAGATCGCCTAAAGTTTGCTAGTAACGCTAGAATGACCAACTCACAACTACACGAATCACCTAACACAAAACTAAAACAAAACTAAAACAAACACAAAGACCCCAACAGGATAATACCCGAGTTTCAACCTTCAAAAGCACATAATTACACATCTAACATATACAAATAGCAAATATGTTGGAAAAAATACGCTGAATTTTTCATGAAGTCGGATCTATAAAAGTAAAATAAAAATTAAAAAAAACTGGATACACCAAATTGATAATGGAGTTCAGCTAATAATGCATACGTCTCCGGACTACTGCAGATATTTTATTAGGAAGAAAAATACACTCGTGTTTACAAAACACTCTCAAACTCACTCACAACTCACAACTCAAAAATACACACAAAGACTTTTAGCTCACTCTCTCCTTTTTCTTCTTGTATTTTTGTTGATGTATTTTTGTTGTGATTTGTTCATCAGGATCCCCTCAATTTATAGAGGGGGAAGTGCACCAATTTTTTAACAAAGGACAGCAGCACAGGCTGCTACAAAACTTTCAACAATTTTGGGTTATTAAAGAAAGGTTGCTGTCTTTGGGGCTACCTATTTTTTTTTTCAAAAAAGTTAGCTGAATAACAATCTCCCACTTGAGGACTGATTTCAATCACTAAGATGTGCTTTTGACCAACTCCCCAGTCTTCAAGAAAACTTTGAGGCCAAATAGCCTCCTTCACAGTTTCAGTAACCGTCATATACTCTGCCTCTGTTGTAGACAAAGTAACTGTTGACTGTAAGGTAGACTTCCAACTGACTGGAGCTTTTGCAAAAGTGAACAAATATCCAGTCGTTGATCTTCGCTTATCCAAATCACCAGCGTAGTCGAAATCACAATATCCAACTACACACTGACCAAATTCATCATGTTCATAAACTAATCCAACGTCTACAGTACTATGGATGTACCGTAGAATCCATTTCACAGCCTGCCAATGACCTTTACCAGGGTCATGCATATACCTCATAACAACACCAACTGCTTGTGAAATATCGGGTCTTGTACACACCATCGCATACATGAAACTGCCAACTGCATTTGCATATGGGACTCTATCCATGTACTATCGTTCTTCATCCCAATTTGGCGACAATTGGGCACTTAACTTAATATGAGGGGCAAGTGGTGTACTTACAAGCTTCGTCTCATCTTTTATGCCGAAACGCTGTAGTACCCTCTTCAGATATTGCTTCTGTGTCAAACAAAGCTTACCTCTTTTTCTGTCCCTACTTATCTCCATCCCGAGAATTTTCTTAGCTTCCCCTAAGTCTTTCATCTCAAACTCTTGATTCAACTGAGCCTTCAAATGATCAATCTCCACTTGGCTCTTTGATGCAACCAACATGTCATCCACATACAAGAGTAAGTAAATGAAAGATCCATTTTGCAGCTTGCGTAAATACACACAATGATCATGTCTGCTTCGCGTGTACTTATGCCCAATCATAAACTTATCAAACCGTTTGTACCATTGTCTCGGAGATTGCTTCAGTCTGTACAACAATTTGTTCAACTTACAGACACAATTCTCTTTTCCAAGAATCTTGAATCCTTTTGGCTGAGTTATGTAAATTTCCTCATCTAAATCTCCATGTAAGAACGCCGTCTTCATGTCAAGTTTAGCTAGCTCTAAATCCAACTCTGCTGCTAAGGCCAAAAAAATTCTAATGGAAGAGTGCTTAACAACTGGAGAAAACACTTCACTATAATCAACTCCTTCCTTTTGAGCGTAGCCTTTAGCCACCAATCTTGCCTTGTAGCGCACATCATTCTTATGAGGAAATCCATCTTTCTTTGCAAATACCCACTTGTATCCTATCGCCTTTTTGCCTTTTGGTAGTTGCGTCACCTTCCAAGTCTGATTCTTCTGGAGAGACAACATTTCTTCCTCCATAGCCTTTTTTAATTTCCACTTCTCATTTTCTAAACTCCAAATTGCATCTTGCAAAGTGAAAAGTATGTCATCATCAACAATTGGAAGTGCATAAGCCATCATATCCGCCAATCGAGCAGGTTGTTGAATCTCTCGTCTGGGATTTTTCAATGCAATGGGTAACTCTATTGATTCTTGAGTCTGTACCTCATCATTCGACGAATCCTTTGATATTGGTTCGTCAATCATAGTTGGTCGTCTCGTCATCGGATCTATCTCCACCTGCTTCGGTGTCAACTCCACCTGTTGGGTTTGCGTCGTCTTTATCATACCTTGTTCATCAAATGTAACATCCCTGTTGAACACAGTTTTGTTCGTCTCAAGACACAAAAGACGATATCGCTTCACGTCAATTGTGATTCCCATGAACAAAGCCTTTTTTCGCTCTTTGATCTAACTTTGAATCCTTCACATGATAGTACGTAAGACACCCAAAGACATGCAAAGATCCATAGTCAGCAACAGGTTTCCCCGACCATACCTCCAACGGTGTTTTACCATCTTTTGCAGATGACGACAATCGATTTATGAGGTGTTGCGCGTATGTTACAGCCTCAGCCCAGTACTCTTTGCCCAAACCAGAATTGGACAACATTCATCGAACTTTCTCCACCAATGTTCGATTCATGCGCTCTGCCACCACATTTTGTTGTGGTGTCTGTCTGACGGTGAAGTGCCTAACAATGCCATTTTTACAGCAAACTTCTTGAAAGGGATAACTTGTATATTCTCCACCACTGTATGTTCGTAGGACCTTGATCTTCCTTCTAGTCTAATTCTCAATTTGTGTCTTCCATGTAATGAAGACACCAAACACTTCATCTTTAGTCTTCATAGTGTACACCCAAACACGTCTGGAAAAGTCATCAATGAAAGTGACAAAATAGCGTCTTCCGCTGAATGATGGGGTCTTAGAAGGTCCCCAAGCATCCGAATGAACATAATCGAAGACACTTTCGATATTATGGATAGCCGTTCCAAAATTCACTCTCTTCTGCTTTCCCAGAACACAATGCTCACAAAAGTCTAATTTGCACATTTTGACATCTTTCAACAATCCTTGTTTTGCCAATGTTTGCAAGGACTTTTCACCAGCATGTCCTAACCGCATATGTCATAGCTTGACTGCTTCAGACTCCTTGTTGCTGGAATCTGCTACTGTTGTTGTCCCAACAACTGTATCACCTTCATAGTAATACAAGTTATTCCTCTTGATGTCTTTTCATCACCACGAGCGAGCCGGATGTAGCCTTCATAACTCCATAAATTCACTACCAAGCCTTTGGATTCCAAGGCTCCTAATGAGATGAGATTTTTCTTCAAACTCGGCACGTACCGAACATCCATCAAAACTCTGGTGGAACCATCGCGATTCTTCAGACGAAATGAACCTATCCCGGTTATCTCTTGAAAATTGAAGAACCACTCCCTTATGAGAGACATATGGTAGGTGCATCCTGAATCCAAAATCCATTCGTCTGGATGAGATGATGAAGGTGAAACCACAAGTGAAAATTCTGAGTCTTCACTTCCACTCTCGGCAACATATGCATCTTGAGGAGATTTGTCTTTCTTCTTCAACTTAGGACAGTCTTTCTTCCAGCGTCCCTTCTCATGGCAGAAAGCACACTCGTCTTTTTCAAGCTTGGTCTTGGAACGTGATCTACCTCGTCCATTCTTCTGTTGGCTCTTCGACCGACCTCTTGCAACCAACGCTTCATCTTCTGCTGCTGCATTCTTCGTCTCTTGTTTGTTCTTCTTCCTCAACTCGTAGCTATACAGAGCAGAATTGACCACTGCAAGAGTTACATTGACCTTCCCATGGAGCAGTGTAGTCTCCAAGTGCTCGAAGTCATCCGGAAGTGACGAAAACAACATGAGGGTCAAATCTTCATCGCTGAATGTGACGTCCAAATTCAACAAATCGGCAACCAACTGATTGAATGCAGTGACGTAATATCCCTCTCAGTTATTAAGAAAGTAACAGTTTTAGTTCCAAGATTTAGATAATTTCGAGGCCAAGATATGCAGTTATAAGTTCGAAATTAAGAGTTTTTCAAGGAACTAGCCACACGAGTCGTGTGGGAGAAGATAAGAATGAAAGTTAGCTTCGGCTTTTTCACACGAGTCGTGTGACAAGCCACACGAGTCGTGTGGTGTCACACGAGTCGTGTGACATAGCCACACGAGTCGTGTGAGGTCACACGAGTCGTGTGACATGCCACACGAGTCGTGTGACCGACAGTAAGGTTTGATCATTGAGAATCCGATTGTGATCTCAACCAGAGGCCATTTTTGATGATTAATTATGTTTTTGATGAGTATACAAGTTAATCATAAAATAGTTTATGATTAATTAAGTTTATAAGTTTAAATTGTTTATTATGTTCATTTCTTCAGGGCCAAAATCCTATGCTTGAGCCCATTCTCAACCCAGGCCCTATTAACCCTTCTGAACCCTCATCCTCCCATATTTCAATCACCTCTCAGCCCAACCATCCCAATTTCAACCTTCAATCCAACTTCACGCCCGTCACCTCCAACACCATCTCCCAGCCCGTCACCACTCAGGCCTACATCCAACCCGTCTCTGCTCAATCCAACCCACTCCCTCAGCCCATCCAGTCACCTACCACCCATCCCGTACACCCCAGCCCACCTCCTCAGCCCACCTCCACCGCCACACCCCCAGTCTGCTTTCCATTTCGCCTCCTGCCAGCAGCACGGCCAACCTCTACATGCCGCCAATATCCAACCGGCCGACGCAACTCACCGGACCATCACTCGTGCCGTCGGCGCCACGGCCACAGGAATATTGCAGCCGACCGCCAATACATCGGAGGATGTCCCGAAATCACACTCTATGGCCGGAATTCTTAGACCGAGGCCAAAGTCACCTCCACCGACCTTAACACTCGCCGGAACAACCCCTATTTCTGCCGGAGACCGTGATGAGGACGTTCTATATGTGCGTGAAGATGGTGCGGTCCTTGCGGGCCCAAGCAAGACGTCCACAGCACACTTTCCCGGTCAATCTCCAAACGGACCCTCTCCGAAGGGCACCTCCACTGCCACACCCGTTGCACCCGAGCCTCAATCGGGCACCTCTACTGGCCTGCTTTCCTTCCGAGAAGCCATTACGGGGAGGAGAGAGGGCAGCCCGGGCGCCCCGCGGCCGACACCCAAAGATTTCACCTTCGATCGGGGATACGAACATGCTTGCGGGACCATTATCCGCTCAGAGGAAAAGAAGGTGAAGGCCCGATTTACTGACGCCGAATCTGATGCTCTTGCCGGTAAGTTAGCTAACACCCTGGTGTTTAAGTTTTCTTATGCTATCCCTGCCCCCCGAGATATATCTGTTGGATTAGGCAAATTGGGATTTAAGGGTAGAGTGTCATCAAAGTGGTATAATTTCAACCACCTACTAGTGTCTTTTCACCTCCCCGAGGACTATAACGAGGTCTGGCTTAAGACCTCGATTCATCTATGTGGATGCCCAGCTAGGGTGTTCAAGTACTATGTCGGGTTTAACCCGAAGACAGAGACGCCGGTTGTCCCTGTGTGGTGCCGTCTTCCCGGCCTCCCACCTCACCTTTACGATCGTGCGGCCATCACTACACTTGCTAAGTGTATTGGACAGTCGATTCGTATTGACGCCCCGACGGCCCTTCAGACGAGGGCTAACGTGGCGCTATTTTGCGTCGAGATAGATCTCAGAGTGGAGCCCGTCCATGAGATTGAAATTGAACAGGGCTCAGAGACCCTTGTTCAGCGGGTTGAAATTGAACAGGGCTCAGAGACCCTTGTTCAGCGGGTGATCTATGAGAAGATCCTCGCGTTCTGCACCTTGTGCAGTCATGTGGGTCATATTGCGGCTGATTGCTACACTAGTGGCAATAAGCCACGGCCCACACTCCCGCAGCGCCATCGTGCGGCTCAGCTAGGGCCCTCCACCGGCAGGAGGACCCCAAGGGAAAGGACAAAAGCCCTCTTCGTGCGTCCGAGACCCCAAAGGGGTCTAAGGATAAGGCAAGGCTGTGATCGACGCCACTGCCCAAACTCGGAAGGATGCTCACCCTAACCAGCCTAAGCAGTTGGCCATAGTTGGGCCAAAGCCCAAGTCCACGGGCTTTCTTTCCAAACAGACCCTCCAGTCGGCCTTCAAGGCCAACCACTCGTATTTTGCTATTTTCTCCCCTCAGGAAGAGAATGAGGGCGCACCTTCCACTAGTGGCCCACCTAGGATTACTGACCTCACGCTTCTTGACGACGACGGCCTCCTTGTCGACGATATGGACCAGCCGGATGCCTCGACCAGGGGTGAGTCCATCCATTTATCCGATGACAATGCACGCGACGCGGCTCCTTTGACCATGCGTGCATCTAGTCTGGACCGCTCTCTGGATTTGAGGGCCAGTGCCGTCACCGCTCCCCCGAAAGGGGATGAGTCGGCCCCTCCTCTCTCTCCTGAGATTAGGAGCACGGCTGAGCATATAGCCAGCCCCCACCCCTCCTCTGGCGGCGAGCACAGGAGTGCTCCACTTGCTGGATCCTTTCTTTCTCCCATTCCCGAGCAGGCATGCGGGCTTAACCGCGCCCAACATGACGTCTCGTGCGAGAGCTTCGCATCTAGTGCATTCGTGCACTATGACAGACAGGAGACAGCCCCGGAGACGGGGCAACCCGCTAGTGCCGCCCTTGGTGAGACTGCCCAGCCAGACGACACGCAGGTCACAAGCACCTACCGAGGCAGACAGTCTACGAGGACCAGAGCCACGCAGCGCACGACGCGACGTACTGTCTCCCCTGCTATTGGATCCTTCCGCCACATTCATTCTTTAGGTGGCCCGACCCAGCCTCGCCACAGGCGGACTATGCCCGATGGTTCTTGCGACCGTTGACATGTCTATCACATCCATTACTTGGAATGGCCGTGGCCTGGCAAATAGGGCTACTCTCTCTCACCTCCATTCTCTCATTCGTGACCACAGACTCGATTTTGTTGGCTTTATTGAGCCGATGATTCGCACCCCTTCTCTTGACTACTACTCGCGTCACCTTGGCTTTCACTCGGGCGTCGGTAATATTTCGCATAAGATCTGGTTCTTTCACTCGCGTGATTACACTTTTCGGGTCCTCCGTGACACCGATCAAGTGCTTCACGTTGAGCTTTTCGCTGCCCACCTCCCAGAGCCCATCTTTCACACCTTGGTTTATGCCAAGTGTACTAGGTTCGGGCGCTATGATCTTTGGGACACCCTGCGTGAGATTGCCGAGAGTATGGAGAGATTGCCGTGGATGGTTAGTGGCAATTTCAACATCTTTCTGCATCCCGATGAGCGCGTGGGTGGCCGTTTGGACCGGTCACGGGAGATGTGAGATTTTGCTCAGGCAGTGGCAGACTGTGAGTTAATTGACGCTGGATGTGATGGTGAGCCCTTCACGTGGGTAAGGGACGGACTCAAAGAGAGGTTAGACCGTGCCTTGGTTTCTGAGGCGTGGGCGAAGGTGTTTGCGGTACGATCGTCACACACCTTACTCGCGTGGGCGTGGGCGAAGGGATTCCTGGCTTCAGCCGAATGGGCTCTTCGGGATGCGCAATCTCGAGGCGAAGCTCGGCAGACTGCGGCGTCGGTTGAGACAGTGGAACTGGGATGTTTTTGGAAACCTTCATCAGCGCCTTGCTGCGACTCAGAGTGCGCACGCGACGGCTGAGCGGGCCTATGACCTGCACCCCACTCCGGAGAATAGAACTGCCATGCACTGCTGCCACGCCGAGTACCAGCTCCGACTCCTTATGGAGGAGGACTTCTGGATGCAGAAGGCGGCCATTCGCTGGGTGGCCGAGGGTGAGCGGAACACTAGGTTCTTCCAAGGCTACGTTAGGCAGAAGCGTGCTAAGTCGTACATCCATAGTATCGAGGTTGATGGGTCATCCTTGACCCAGGAGGCTCAGATTCGGGAGTCGGCTGTTGCTCACTTCCAGACCCTCTTCACCTCTGACAGAGGGTCCCTTGTGGCCCCGAACGCTTCTCTTTTCCCCACCATCCCTCCTTCGGTCGATCTCATTGGCCTCTGTGAGCTCCCGAGTAGGGAGGAGGTTAGGGATGCTGTATTCGGAATTGATCCCAATAGCGTTTCTGGCCCGGATGGTTTCTCCTCCCTCTTTTATCAGGTCTGCTGGGAACTAGTCGAGACTGACGTCGAGGAGGCGATGTTGGATTTTTTCTCCGGCCACCAGATGTCGGATTCCTTCACGTCTACCTCTGTCGTCTTGATCCCCAAAAGACCCAACCCGAGCTCTTGGTCCGATTACAGGCCCATCAGCCTGTGTAACGTGACCAACAAGCTCATTTCGAAGATCCTTAACGGCCATCTTTCCCCTCTTCTCCCTTCCCTCATCTCTCCAAACCAGAGTGGATTCGTCAAGGATCGGGTCATTAGTGATAACATCCTTTTGGCCCAGGAGATGATACACGACATCTTCGGTGCGGATTGGAAGCGGCCTCCGAATATCGCGCTGAAGCTAGATATGGCTAAAGCGTATGATAGGGTAGAGTGGCCGTTTCTTAGGGAGGCCCTGGCTAGGATGGGATTTTCTGACCGTTGGACTAGTTTTGTCGAGGCGTGCGTGGAGCACTGCACGTTCTCGGTCCTGGTCAATGGTAGCCCCACCGATTTCTTTCCCTCATCTAGAGGCCTTAGACAGGGTGACCCCCTGTCCCCCTCCCTTTTCGTCCTTGCGGCGGACTACCTCTCTCGCTGCCTTGACGGTTTCATCCGCGACTTTCCTCATATGACGTATAGCACCCGTGGCTATGGTCCTCCCATCTCTCACCTCTCTTACGCAGATGACATCATCATCTTCACCCGGGCGGGTGATGATGGACTGGTCGAGCTCATGTGCATTTTGGAGCACTATGGCTCGGTTACCGGTCAGCTGGTCAGTGTGCAGAAGAGCACATTCACCCTCTCCTCTTCCAGCGCGGCCAGGTGGGCTCAGCGAGTCCACGACATTACCGGCTTCGCGCGTGGCGACCTTCCGATTACCTACCTTGGCGTCCCTTTATATAAGGGCAACCTCACGAGAGCGCTCTTTGCGGACGTCAGGCAGAGGATGATCGACAGGATCTCTGGTTGGTCGCATAGACATCTTTCTTTCGGTGGTCGGCTTGCGCTGATCAAGAGCACTCTTAGCTCTTTTCCGATTCACTTGCTTATGGTCCTCGACCCCCCTAGGTTTACTCTTGACGAGATAGACCAGATTATGGCTCGTTATTTCTGGGGTTACGAGGACGGTTCTGGGAGGGGGAGACGTACTCACTGGGTGAGTTGAGACTCCATCTGTCGCCCCCTCCCCGAGGGTGGACTTGGCATCCGCCGCCTCAGGGACATTGTTACAGCTTTCTCATACAAGCTGTGGTGGCGCTTCAGGGAAGGAAAGTCGCTTTGGGCTCAGTACCTTCGCGGCAAGTACTGCCCTAGACGTGCCAACCACCCTTGTTGGGTGACGGCTGTTGATCATGATAGTAGGCAGTGGCGGCGCCTTACTAGGGTTGGTAGGCGCGCCCAGGATCACACTTTCTGGGTTCTAGGCGAGGGCGATGTTAGTTTCTGGGATGAGTGGTGGGTAGGTGATAGGCCGTTGTCTAGAGATATGCAGGTGTCGCATTCTCCCTACCTGCTTGTGAGCGACCTCTAGACAGACGGGTCGTGGGATAGGGGGAAGCTTGATAGGGAGTTGGGGTCTGGTGCGGGTTTTAGCGGGCATTTATTAGATCAGATCCAACAGATGTCTATCTCGGGAGACGGTTCAGATAGCATGAGGTGGAGACTTACATCATCGGGTGTGTTTTCTACTACCTCGGCTTGGGAGCAGATCAGGCTGAGGGATCGGCCTAATCTCCTCTTCGGGGCCATCTGGAGTGACCTTTTCACCCCTACTATTTCGGTGTTCCTTTGGTGCCTCCTCTTGCGCCGGATACCCGTCGATACTGTGCTACACGCGAGGGGGATCTCCTTCCCCTCTCGGTGTGTGTGTTGTTCTGAGACTGGACGCCATGAGACCGAGACCTTTATCCATCTTTTTCTAGAGAGTGAGATTGTGAGGAGAGTGTGGGAGCATTTTGCCACCTGGACTCATATATCCCTACCCACCACATACAGTTTCTTTGAGCTTCTGAGTTTTTTCTCACAGAGCACACACCTTAGACACATGGGCCTCATCATTCCTTGTCTGATCCTTTGGTTCACCTGGACAGAAAGAAATAGTGTGAAGCATAGGGATATTACTTTTATGTTTTCTCACATTGTTTTGCAGGTAGAGAGACACATTTCACTCCTCATCGCATTGGGCAGGCTCACGGCCCGAGACTGGACAGGCTGCACGTCACCACATTGATACATGGTGGCCCCACCACCGCCTGTTCGGCACCCTCGGCCCAGAGCTGTTGTTTGGCTTCGACCTGACTCTTCGTGGGTCAAGTTGAACACTGATGACTCCTTTGATCGCCACACTGGAGTAGCCGGAGGAGGAGGCTTGATCCGGGACCATAGGGGCGCCCTCATCACCGCCTTCCACGCGTTCCTTCAGGCCTCCTCGAGCTATGATGCAGAGATTCAGGCATTACAAATCGGCCCTCAGATTGCTGTCCACCTCTCTAGCCACATTTGGATCGAGCTAGACGCTGCGGCTGTCGCCACCCTTTTGACCTCGGGCCACCAGGGCTCGTGGCAGATTCAGCACCCGCTTATGCGTATTAGAGCTTTACTCCGGTCTGTCCATCACAGGATCACGCACATTTTCCGTGAGGGGAACAGACCCGCCGACTATCTTGCCAGCCTTGGCGCCACCATACCAGACACACATACATTCCAGACTGACACTGCTCCACTCCGCCTTCGCACGCTTGTTCGGATGGACCAGCTTGGATATCCATCTTTCCGATTTTAGTAGACTAGGTTTTTGCTTTCATTAGTCTAGACATTTACTTCGGGCATCTGTTAGCCCGAAGATCGACTTTGTATTGTAGTTCCTGGTTCTTTTTAGGTTTTCGGTTTTCCTTTTCTTTTGGGTTCTTTTATTTTTGTTTTTGATTTTGGTTCGTGACACTCTGTATACTATTGTATCTTGCTCGTTGATATTTTGGGCCCCGATTTTGGGGTCCTGATCTATGCACAGGTTGGGGATCCAGCCCAATCCCTTGCCCTTCTGGGGCGTTGTTTGTTTAAATAAAAAAAAAAAAACCTGACAACAAAAGACAACTAACCTAGCAGCAAGAAAGAAATAACCTAGCAACAAAAGACAACTAACCTAGCAGCATCAGACAACTAACCTAGCAGCAAGAAAGAACTAACCTAGCAACAAAAGACACACATACATTCCAGACTGACACTGCTCCACTCCGCCTTCGCACGCTTGTTCGGATGGACCAGCTTGGATATCCATCTTTCCGATTTTAGTAGACTAGGTTTTTGCTTTCATTAGTCTAGACATTTACTTCGGGCATCTGTTTGCCCGAAGATCGACTTTGTATTGTAGTTCCTGGTTCTTTTTAGGTTTTCGGTTTTCCTTTTCTTTTGGGTTCTTTTATTTTTGTTTTTGATTTTGGTTCGTGACACTCTGTAGACTATTGTATCTTTCTCGTTGATATTTTGGGCCCCGATTTTGGGGTTCTGATCTATGCACAGGTTGGGGATCCAGCCCAATCCCCCACCCTTCCAGGGAGTTGGTTGTTAAAAAAAAAATAAAAAAATAAACTAGCAACAAAAGACAACTAACCTAGCAGCAAGAAAAAAATAACCTAGCAACTTAAGACAACTAATCTAGTAACAAAACTCAACTAACCTAGCAGCTACAAATAACTAACCTTGCAACAAAACACAACTAATCTAGCAAGAAAGAAATAACATAACAAAAGACAAATGGTCAACGGTCAACGTCAGAAGTCAACGCCGGAGTCAACAGTCAACGTCGGAAGTCAACGGTCAACGCCGGAAGTCAACGGTCAATGGTCATAATAATATTTAAATAATTAAAAATAAAGAATTAAATAATAAAAATAAAGAATTATTATTTAAATTAAGATCTAAATTTTGTGGCTAGGAATGAGTCTCACGTCCTCGATTTAAATAATGAGATGCATTGGAACCAATCCCTATATATATATATATATATATATATATATAGAGAGAGAGAGAGAGAGAGAGAGAAGGGATCATATGAGAATGATTCCTTGTGAAAGAAATAAGAATGATTGTAGACCATTAGATCCAACATATTAATGGTCATGATAAAGTCAAAGTTAGTAATTATAGTCAAGCTCATTAAGGGTAATATGGTCATTCAACACTCATTAAGGGTAATTAAGTCATTTTAAATAATTCTTATCATGTGTGACCTAACTAATCACATCTCATCACTCTCACACAGTAACACACACCCACGAGCCACGACCCACATTCTCTCTCACACATATACACACACCCGCATTCTCTCTCACACATATACACACACCATCACATTCGCACACACACACGCACTACATCCACCCGGCCAAAACAGCAACACCAGGTCCTCTGCGCCGCCGGCTACCGTCCACCGCCGACCGCCATAGCCGACGACCACCTTGCCGGCATAGATCTGGCCTTCTCCAGACACCATACCCGTCTTTCTTCGCCATCGTCGGAGGCCCACCCCGTCAGTATGCTCTCGCTGGAATCAGACCAGCCACCGCCGTGAGAGGTGGCGGCCAGAGAGAAGCAACGGCAGACGAGAAGTGGCCTGAGGATGGTGACGACGAAGGCTGTGTATTGAGGGAATTGGGGGAGTTTAATTTCGAAAATTAAATAACTTTTATTCTCGGCCGGTAAAAATTTGGCTTGTATGTCGGAATTTCGGCGAATACCTGGGGTGTTGGCTGACGACGAAAAATGGGATCTTTGGGGATTTGATAGCCATGAGGAAGATGAGCGGGTGTTGATTGATTTAGGATTTTTTTTTTTTTTTTTTATGTTTTCGGAAACGCCATTAGTGGCTGCTGGGGCTTCTGATACAATTTGATGAAAAAGCCTGAAGATGAATCTTGATTGCGAGGGTTTTGCTATTTTCTGGCTTCTGATCTTGTGATGTTGAAATTGTCTATTCCTCTGTCTTCCGGTGTTAAGCATATAACATTTCAGATTGAAGTTGGAGCAGGCACGGTTATCAACGTGATTATTATGAAAAAACATGATTTATTTACATGATTTATTATTAAAAATTACATGATTTTCAAAAGTGTTAAGCAGGCCCACTTTAAAAATTACATAATTTATTATTAAAAAACATGATTACTATTTAATATTTTCTTATTTGATATTTATATTATTTTTTTGATTAAAAAATTAGTATATATGTAAACGAAATATAACGTGCAATCTAACAGTTATTAATGTGCAATTCGGCCAACATTATGGTGCACGGTTTGCAGATTGAACCAACCGAACTTTTGTCCCGAATCAAATTGAAAATGAACATAATTGATTTATTTAGTTCGATTAATCGAATTATCTTAAATAATCGTAATAATTTGTAAATTGTATTAAAATTATATTTAATATGTTAATAATTTTATTTATTATTTTCATATTATTTTTGGTTGAAAAGTTTTGAGTTCGGTCGGTTCGATCTCTATTGTGCAATATGTTAGTCGTGATAAAGTGCAACTTATTGTTCTATAAAGTTCAATGTACTGTTTTATAAAGTGCAACGTGATGATGTATAAAATTTAGCTACTGTAATTTTCGTACATTATCATGCTTGTGTTGTTGCTTGGATAAATGATGTGATTGATTTTAAAGTATTTTGTATATCCGTTTTAAATTTACGTTGTGTGGTATTTTGGCGGGAGTTGTTGATGTTAGTTGTCGATTGTAGTGATAAAGTGCAACGTGTTGTTTTATAAAGTGCATCGTGCTGATATATAAAATGCACTACTTTAAATGATCACATAAAACTTACGTATTTTTTAAAATTATATTTTAATAGATATAATTGTACATCTAATTAACTTAAATAATTGAAATAATTTATTATAAAAGTATTTTTATTATTTTATTTTATTTTTGTGCAAATTCAACCTGAAATCGAACCGAAATATTTTAGTTATTTTGTTGGTTAATCAAATTTACCTAAATAATCAAACTTTTATTATTTATAATATATAAATATATCAAGTATGTTAATATGTCTATGCAATATTTTATATTATTTTTTTTATGCTAATTCAACTTGAAATTGAACCGAAATAATTGAGTCGTTTTGTTTGTTAATCAAATTGACCTAAATAATCAAACTAATTTATTATTTTTATTTTAGATACCCAAAATGTATATAATATATATATTTATAATAAAATAATATTTTTTCATATAGTATGATCGGTTTAGTTATATTAAACAATAAAGTTGACATCGCACCAAGATAACCAAAATTTTAAAAGTAAACACAAATAATCGAAGAAAAACATACAGTTCGAACCCAAAGCTTTGTGTGTCCGTTTCAACCGCTATAGTGCAATCTGATAATCAATAATGTGCAATTCGTGCAACATTAATGTGCACTCGAAGTGCAACTATTTGTATAAAAATAAATTTAGTATTCTAATATTTTAATTGATATTTGTATACTATTTTTTGGTTGAAAAAATATGATATATACATATGTATAAAAGTATAAAAATATATATAAAAAATAATAAATTACAAAATAGAGTTAATTTCATAACAATTTGTGTGCTGCTGTTATTTGCATTTGGTACAAAATTGTCTTTCAATGTCCCAAACACTTGTCCCTTTCCTTGCTAAATAAGAAAAAAAAAAAGAAATCCCATCAAATTTCTCTTTTTCTCTCAATATCCCCCAATGGAGAAACTGAATGCTGGTTAGAAATGAATGTTTTCACTTTTAAATAGCAAAAATCAATAGCATTGTTATTTGCGGAAAACTTGATGTACAGCTTACGTAGTGCAAAATATTGACTTGTTTTGATTTGGAGTTAATTTCATCTCTTGAGTTTAGCAAAAATCATTAACTATGTTATTTATCGAAGTTTAATGCATTGGTAAGTATTGCAGAGCAACTTGTGGAGCTAGCTTGATTTAAGTTCACTCAGAAATTTGTTACACAGCAACCTACAGTAGTCTATTGTGGAAAAAAAATGGCTACAATGCCAGGTTAGAAATATCCATTAATCCAACAACAATTACCATCAACCATGAATTTCTATCTAGAGACTCGGACACAAAATTCTAGATATATATAAAAATAATATTTATTTATATTATTTTTATAAATTACAGAATTGCAATCAAATCCTTGAACAACCACGACTGAAGTATTTGTCGCCTGATGTGTAGTCGCCCCGCCACCATCGGCGATTCTCGCCGGCGATTCTACTAATGCTGAAGATGGAGACCTTCGTCGGATGAAAAGTACGCTGTAGACGAGGACGACGACGAAGTTTGACGGCTGCCACCGCCGTTGTCTCAAAGAGTCCCTCCGGCGGTCGAGGACGTTGCCGGCGGAGTTTGACGGCTCCAGTGGTCGACGGCGAGTCTGCGAGCCTGGTTCATGTCGCCATAGAAAGCGCCGTTGTTGTGGCCACAGATACCGCGACGGGCAGACGCCGGTGACCTGCGGGAACGGAACTTTTTTTTTTAATCTGTAGAGGGAACCGATTTTTAGTTGCAGAGGTGCTTGTGTGTGCGTGAGAGAGAGAGAAAGAGGGGGTGGGGGAAGAGAGAGAGAGTGAAT
Organism: Striga asiatica; assembly: GCA_008636005.1. Classification (NCBI taxonomy): domain Eukaryota; kingdom Viridiplantae; phylum Streptophyta; class Magnoliopsida; order Lamiales; family Orobanchaceae; genus Striga; species Striga asiatica. The sequence goes on along the minus strand of BKCP01005838.1, from coordinate 315,441 downwards.
TTGAGTGAGAGATTGGTGTCACGTGAAGAGGTGTGTTTGGTTAGGGTGGTCCCACTAATAATGGATTGTTGAGAAATGTCTAGGTTGCCCTTACTTAATGTAAAATTGTTGATTCTTTTTTATCGTTAGATGATTCAATCCGACGAATATGATGTATTCTTATATATTACAATTAAGTGACGTTAAAAACAGAGAGACAATTAACAAAACTTTTCTTTTTATATTTTAATAATTTCCTCTACTAATACTTCAATTATTATTTTCACCTAGTTTTAAATTTTATATATGTATATAAATCAAAAATAGTATTAAACAAATAATAATTAAAATAAGAAATCTATCTTGAAACGAAACTACTCTAGTGAAAAGTGTCGATCATAACAATAATTTTAGTTTTATCATTCAATTGTATTGAATGATAGATAATTGAATGATAGATTGGACATTATTATTTGACAAAAATTCTAATGTAATTCTTTTTTATGGTTTATTAAAAATAATATATATTTATATATATAATTTGAAATTAAAAAAAATATTAATCATGCGCTACATGAATAATTGCCGTGCAATTTGCTAGTGTATTAGACGGGATCTACATATTAAATACATCAGTAGCACTGCCATATATCTAATGCAAAATACAATAGATTCATATTTCAAATTAATCTTCATATATTAAATTGAATTTGTAATCAGGTTCATATTTCAAATTGGATTTGTAATCAGCTTATTTGATCCATTCAGCTCAAAGCAAAAATAAAACCCCCACTTACTAAATCTTGATTTCTAAAATAGGTGCATCTTAGCAATAAATAAATAAATGTATATGTTAGCAAATAATCCCTTTGCACATGGATTCTTTTTCCACCTCATTCTTAGCTTGCACGTATTTCACATGCATTCCTTTTTACCCATGGAGTACAAAGACCGTTGGGTCTCTTTGTTGTTTTGCACGGCTCATAGCCTTATCTTTTCCTTTTCTAGATCTTTCCCAGCTAGCTATATATATGTTGATTTTGTGTATCCAAACCCTAACGAGTAATGCAATCTTTCTGCAGCTTTCTAGCTCTAACTTTCTATTATTGTTGAGTTCTTTTCTGTTGAACATAAAGGATGATTTTATTTATCTCCAACAGTATAAAATAAAATAATAGGGAAAAAAAATACTAGCCAATATCAATTGCATACAGTACTAAATACTATACCTATTCAAGCTTATTTATTTATTTATTTATTTATTAATACTTATTCAAGCTTGTCTCATATGTATATGCACAAGGTTGACCATAATTCAAGTAATCTACAACTTTTGAGTAGAGAGTTTTAGAAATTGCCACACTAACTATAGAAAAGAGTCAAAAGACTGTTAATGCATGGAAACAAAATTGACTAGTTCATATCACTACCATATATCTAATACAGAGCATAGTAGGTTCACATTTCAAATTAATCATCATATTTCAAATTGGATTTGTGACCAACTTATTTGATTATTGAGCTTAAAGCAAAAATTAAACTAAATCTTGATTTCTAAAATAGGTACATCTTAGCAAAATAATAATAATAATAATAATAATAATAATAATAATAATAATAATACATAAATAAATAAAAGGAAATTAGAAAGAAAAAGAGAGCTAAAAAGTACAGTACTAGCCAAGATTGACCGTAATTCAAATAATCTTTAATTTTTTGAGTAGAATGTTTTAAAAATTGTCACGCTCAAAGATAGAAATGATCGTTAATGCATGGAAACAAAAGTGACTAATTGACTTGCTTCAAATCCTTTTTTTTTTTCTAATGTTTTTCTAAAAGTTCAATGGCCACTCTTAACTTGCTATATAAAACTGAAAATAGAAACTTTGGTTATATCTCAAATAAAATACAGAGTTAGGCTAAACGTCCACAATAATAAGATGTAGAGAGTAAATGTCTACCTTTAAATTTTATGAAGTGCACAATAAATTATTTGAAGTTTGAAGTAGCCAACCATTTCCATCGAAAATGTGACCATCAACTAGCTATTTATTTTGGTGTTTTTTTTACCTCATTAGTAAATGGAAAGAGAAAAAGGAATTTGTCACGATCACCTCTTAATTTTTATTTATCCTCGGTCTTGATAATAAATTTATTATTTAAAAAAAAAAGTTTAACCACACATAATTGCAAAAATATTTTAAAAACATTAATTGTTGCAAAATATTGTTTGTAGTGTTTACCAGAAATAGGGTTAGGATTTCGGTGGAATCTCATGACGTGTCTTCACAAACACTTGAGGTATATGTCTAATTTGTGTAAGTTTTCATTTTATTTTCTACTTATAATGTGAAACCTGATATTCCATTACATGGTTTTGACCATGCTCCATAATTTTGAAAAAACAATAAAGTATATGAAAAATGTGAGACAAGATTTTTACTAAGAATACTATTATACTTAATAGCAAGGTTTACCATATATAACTCGTTCTGAGTAATCTTTAACTTTTGAGTAGAAAGTTTTGAAACTTGCCACACTCAAAGATAAGATTATTAATGCATGAAAACAACAAAAGTAGTCTGACTACCTGACTTGATGCAAATCCTTGTTTTGTCTTTTTTTTTTCATTTGTTTTATTAGCTCAACGAAAGTTAAAACTTGCAACATCAAATGTAGAAAGGATTAATAATGCATGGAAACATAAGTTGACTTGTTTCAAATCCTTTTTTTTGTTGTTCTTTTTTCTGTTTTTTCCTACAAGTTCAACTGCCACTCTCAACATGCTATATAAAATTCAAAATAACAACTTTTGTTTAGGCGGATCAGTTTCTATGCATGCATGTGACTAAAGGTTTCTTTATGCCATATAAAACCAAATGACTACTAAAAGGATATTGATACTGCCATGACTTCAAGTAAAAGCAAGAAATATTTTGAACAAGAAAATCACAAGCTCAACAATTCGAATGCATTAAATGAAAGTTGCTATCATGCAGGTTGAGTCTACTACAATATATATAGGCTACCTTCTAGGGTTACCATATGATCTAGAATCCTCTAAAATGATCCAACGGTCACAAGAGGATCAATGGTTAAAAAGAGAACCAACTCATGCATCGTACACCATGCAAGAAGACAAAATCTGTTAGGAAAGTAAAGGATTGAGCTGGAGGTATTTTATCCACATGGCAGCATGGCACTCGTCCTTCATGAAGTAATTAGATTAGGTTTGCTTAGAGCATCTTTAACAACAGGTTTTGGGAGAGGTTTAAAATTGTAAACCTTAAGGTTTACCACTAAAGTGGACATGTTTAAGGTTTATAAATTCAAACTCGGTTTCCATTTCCAAACCTCCGGAAAAGCTGTAATAAATTTATTTAAAAAATAAAATAAAAAGATTTGATGGGAGTATTGAAAGTCACGGCTCACATCTCATCCTTTAGTTTGCAGCGCGTGGAAGACACTTGCTGGTAATTGTGTGATAACCTTATTGCAATGGATGGCCCACCTCCTGCCAAGCTCCCACTCCTTTTGCTTCTCTTTATTTTTATTCCATTTATTGTTTTTCAATTAATTGTTAATTCTTGGAACCGTCCCACTCCTTTGCATTCTCTTTATTTTCATTTTTCAATTAATATTTTATTCATGGAACATGTAAAACACAACTATTTGCAATAAAAATAAATTTAATTCTTTTCTTAATGGATGTGAAGATAAAAAATCTGAATTATTTTAGAATAATATTATATTTAGTTCTTTTATTTATTTTTTAATTATATTAACAAATGTTATATGCTACTTTATTGAATTTCTATAACTTTTGACCATGGTTAGGACCATGCTACATTATAATTATTTTATAATGTGAAACTTGATATCCCATTACATGGTTTTGACCATGCTTCATAATTTTGGAAAAACAATAAAGTATACGAAAAAAGTGAGACAAGATTTTTTATTAAGAATACTATTATATTTAAGAGCAAGGTTTACCATATATAACTCGTTCGGAGTAATCTCTAACTTTTGAGTAGAAAGTTTTGAAACTTGTCACACTCAAAGATAGGATTATTAATGCATGGAAACAACAAAAGTAGTCAGACTACCTGACTTGATGCAAATCCTTGTTTTTTTTTTTTTTTTTTCATTTGTTTTATTAGCTCAACGAAAGTTAAAACTTGCCACAGTCAAATATAGCAAAGATTAATAATGCATGGAAACAAAAGTTGATTTGTTTCAAATCCATTTTTTTTCTTCTTTTTTCTGTTCTTTCCTACAAGTTCAACTGCCACTCTCAACATGCTATATAAAATTGAAAATAGCAACTATTGTTTCGGCGGATCAGTTTCTATGAATGCATGTGACTGTAGGTTTCTTTATACCATATAAAACCAAATGACTACTGAAAGGATATTGATGCTGCCATGACTTAAAGTGAAAGCAAGAAATATCTTGAACAAGAAAATCACAAGCTCAACAATTCGAATGCATTAAATGAAAGTTGCTATCATGCAGGCTGAGTCTACTACAATATATATAGGCTACCTTCTAGGGTTACCATATGATCTAGAATCCTCTAAAATGATCCAACGGTCACAAGAGGATCAATGGTTAAAAAGAGAACCAACTCATGCATCGTACACCATGCAAGGAGACAAAATCTGTTAGGAAAGTAAAGGATTGAGCTGGAGGTATTTCATCCACATGGCAGCATGGCACTCGTCCTTGGTGAGGTAATTAGATTAGGTTTGCTTAGAGCATCTTTAACAACATGTTTTGGGAGAGGTTTAAAATTGTAAACCTTAAGGTTTACCACTAAAGTGGGCAGGTTTACGGTTTAGAAATTCAAACCCGGTTTCCATTTCCAAACCTCCGGAAAAGCTGTAATAAATTTATTTAAAAATGAAATAAAAAGATTTGATGGGAGTATTGAAAGTCACGGCTCACATCTCCTCCTTTAGTTTGCAGCGCGTGGAAGACACTTATTGGTAATTGTGTGATAACCTTATTGCAACGGATTGCCCACCTCCTGCCAAGCTCCCACTCCTTTTTCCTACTCTTTATTTTTATTCCATTTATTGTTTTTTAATTAATTGTTAATTCTTGGAGCCGTCCCACTCCTTTGCATTCTCTTTATTTTCATTTAATTTTTTGTTTTTCAATTAATATTTTATTCATGGAACATGTAAAACACAACTATTTGCAATAAAAATAAATTTTAATTCTTTTCTTAATGGATGTGAGGATAAAAAATCTAAATTATTTTAGAATAACATTATATTTAGTTCTTTCATTTATTTTATAATTATATTAACAAATGTTATATGCTACTTTATTGAATTTCTATAACTTTTGACCACGGTTTTGACCATTCTACTTTATAATTATTTTATAATGTGAAACCTGATATCTCATTACATGGTTTTGACCATGCTTCATAATTTTGGACAAACAATAAAGTATATGAAAAAATTGAGACAAGATTTTTACTAAGAATACTATTAAACTTAATAGCAAGGTTTACCATATATAACTCGTTCTGAGTAATCTTTAACTTTTGAGTAGAAAGTTTTGAAACTTGCCACACTCAAAGATAGGATTATTAATGCATGGAAACAACAAAAGTAGTCTGACTACCTGACTTGATGCAAATCCTTGTTTTGTTTTTTTTTCATTTGTTTTATTAGCTCAACGAAAGTTAAAACTTGCCACAGTCACATGTAGAAAGGATTAATAATGCATGGAAACATAAGTTGACTTGTTTCAAATCCTTTGTTTTTTGTTCTTTTTTCTGTTTTTTCCTACAAGTTCAACTGCCACTCTCAACATGCTATATAAAATTGAAAATAGCAACTTTTGTTTAGGCGGATCAGTTTCTATGCATGCATGTGGCTGTAGGTTTCTTTATGCCATATAAAACCAAATGATTACTAAAAGGATATTGATGCTGCCATGACTTAAAGTGAAAGCAAGAAATATCTGGAATAAGAAAATCACAAGCTCAACAATTCGAATGCATTAAATGAAAGTTGCTATCATGCAGGCTGAGTCTACTACAATATATATAGGCTACCTTCTGGGGTTACCATATGATCTAGAATCCTCTAAAATGATCCAACGGTCACAAGTGGATGAAGGATTAAAAAGAGAACCAACTCATGCATCATGCACCATGCAAGGAGACAAAATATGTTAGGAAAGTAAAGGATTGAGCTGGAGGTATTTTATCCACATGGCAGCATGGCACTCTTTCTTGGTGAGGTAATTAGATTAGGTTTGCTTAGAGCATCTTTGACAACAGGTTTTGGGAGAGGTTTAAAATTGTAAACTTTAAGGTTTACCACTAAAGTGGACAGGTTTAACGTTTAGAAATTCAAACCCGGTTTCCATTTCCAAACCTCCGGAAAAGCTGTAATAAATTTATTTAAAAAATGAAATAAAAAGATTAGATGGGAGTATTGAAAGTCACGACTCACATCTCCTCCTTTAGTTTGCAGCGCGTGGAAAACACTTACTGGTAATTGTGTGATAACCTTATTGCAATGGATGGCCCACCTCCTGCCAAGCTCCCACTCCTTTTGCCTTCTCTTTATATTTATTCCATTTATTGTTTTTTAATTAATTGTTAATTCTTGGAGCCGTCCCACTCCTTCTCATTCTCTTTATTTTCATTTAATTTTTTGTTTTTACAATTAATATTTTATTCATGGAACATGTAAAACACAACTATTTGCAATAAAAATAAATTTTAATTCTTTTCTTAATGGAAGTGAGGATAAAAAATCTGAATTATTTTAGAATAATATTATATTTAGTTCTTTTATTTATTTTATAATTATATTAACAAATGTTATATGCTACTTTATTGAATTTCTATAACTTTTGACCATGGTTTTGAACATGCTACTTTATAATTATTTTATAATGTGAAACCTGATATCCCATTACATTGTTTTGACCATGCTTCATAGTTTTGGAAAAACAATAAAGTATATGAAAATAGTGAGACAAGATTTTTACTAAGAATACTATGATACTTAATAGCAAGGTTTACCATATATAACTCATTATGAGTAATCTTTAACTTTTGAGTAGAAAGTTTTGAAACTTGCCACACTCAAAGATAGGACTATTAATGCATGGAAACAACAAAAGTAGTCTGACTACCTGACTTGATGCAAATCCTTGTTTTGTCTTTTTTTTTTCATTTGTTTTATTAGCTCAACGAAAGTTAAAACTTGCAACATCAAATGTAGAAAGGATTAATAATGCATGGAAACATAAGTTGACTTGTTTCAAATCCTTTTTTTTGTTGTTCTTTTTTCTGTTTTTTCCTACAAGTTCAACTGCCACTCTCAACATGCTATATAAAATTTAAAATAGCAACTTTTGTTTAGGCGGATCAGTTTCTATGCATGCATGTGACTGTAGGTTTCTTTATGCCATATAAAACCAAATGACTACTAAAAGGATATTGATGCTGCCATGACTTAAAGTGAAAGCAAGAAATATCTTGAACAAGAAAATCACAAGCTCAACAATTCGAATGCATTAAATGAAAGTTGCTATCATGCAGGCTGAGTCTACTACAATATATATAGGCTACCTTCTGGGGTTACCATATGATCTAGAATCCTCTAAAATGATCCAACGGTCACAAGTGGATCAAGGATTAAAAAGAGAACCAACTCATGCATCGTGCACCATGCAAGGAGACAAAATATGTTAGGAAAGTAAAGGATTGAGCTGGAGGTATTTTATCCACATGGCAGCATGGCACTCTTTCTTGGTGAGGTAATTAGATTAGGTTTGCTTAGAGCATCTTTGACAACAGGTTTTGGGAGAGGTTTAAAATTGTAAACTTTAAGGTTTACCACTAAAGTGGACAGGTTTAAGGTTTAGAAATTCAAACCCGGTTTCCATTTCCAAACCTCCGGAAAAGCTGTAATAAATTTATTTAAAAAATGAAATAAAAAGATTTGATGGGAGTATTGAAAGTCACGGCTCACATCTCCTCCTTTAGTTTGCAGCGCGTGGAAAACACTTACTGGTAATTGTGTGATAACCTTATTGCAATGGATGGCCCACCTCCTGCCAAGCTCCGACTCCTTTTGCCTTCTCTTTATTTTTATTCCATTTATTGTTTTTTAATTAATTGTTAATTCTTGGAGCCGTCCCACTCCTTTGCATTCTCTTTATTTTCATTTAATTTTTTGTTTTTCAATTAATATTTTATTCATGGAACATGTAAAACACAACTATTTGCAATAAAAATAAATTTTAATTCTTTTCTTAATGGATGTGAGGATAAAAAATCTGAATTATTTTAGAATAATATTATATTTAGTTCTTTTATTTATTTTATAATTATATTAACAAATGTTATATGCTACTTTATTGAATTTCTATAACTTTTGACCATGGTTTTGACCATGCTACTTTATAATTATTTTATAATGTGAAACCTGATATCCCATTACATGGTTTTGACCATGCTTCATAATTTTGGAAAAACAATAAAGTATATGAAAAAAGTGAGACAAGATTTTTACTAAGAATACTATTATACTTAATAGCAAGGTTTACCATATATAACTCGTTCTGAGTAATCTTTAACTTTTGAGTAGAAAGTTTTGAATCTTGCCACACTCAAAGATAGGATTATTAATGCATAGAAACAACAAAAGTAGTCTGACTACCTGACTAGATGCAAATCCTTGTTTTTTTTTTTTTTTTCATTTGTTTTATTAGCTCAACGAAAGTTAAAACATGCCACAGTCAAATATAGAAAGGATTAATAATTCATGGAAACAAAAGTTGACTTGTTTCAAATCCTTTTTTTTTTTTCTTTTTTCTGTTTTTTCCTACAAGTTCAATTGCCACTCTCAACATGCTATATAAAATTGAAAATAGCAACTTTTGTTTAGGCGGATCAGTTTCTATGCATGCATGTGACTGTAGGTTTCTTTATGCCATATAAAACCAACAAAAATTCTATGGAGCCATCGGATGGTTTTCTTATGGAGCCATCCACTACTTAATGTATTGACACCTGTCCAAAGTGTATTTATTGCAGGACACATGTCAATACACTATTGGTGAATAAGTGTGGATGGCTTCATAAGCCTAGCCATCCGATGGCTCCATAGCAAAACTGATGACTACTAAAAGGATATTGATGCTGCCATGATTAAAGTGAAAGCAAGAAATATCTTGAACAAAAATCAGAAGTTCAACAATTCGAATGCATTAATTGAAAGTTGCTATCATGCAGGCTGAGTCTACTACAATATATATAGGCTACCTTCTAGGGTTACCATATGATCTAGAATCCTCTAAAATGATCCAACGGTCACAAAAGGATCAATGGTTAAAAAGAGAACCAACTCATGCATCGTACACCATGCAAGGAGGCAAAATCTGTTAGGAAAGTAAAGGATTGAGCTGGAGGTATTTTATACACATGGCAGCATGGCACTCGTCTTTGGTGAGGTAATTAGATTAGGTTTGCTTAGAGCATCTTTAACAACAGGTTTTGCGAGAGGTTTAAAATTGTAAACCTTAAGGTTTACCACTAAAGTGGACAGGTTTAAGGTTTAGAAATTCAAATCGGTTTCCATTTCCAAACCTCTGGAAAAGCTGTAATAAATTTATTTAAAAAATGAAATAAAAAGATTTGATGGGAGTATTGAAAGTCACGGCTCACATCTCCTCCTTTAGTTTGCAGCGCGTGGAAGACACTTACTGGTAATTGTGTGATAACCTTATTGCAATGGATGGCCCACCTCCTGCCAAGCTCCCACTCCTTTTGCCTTCTCTTTATTTTTATTCCATTTATTGTTTTTTAATTAATTGTTAATTCTTGGAGCCGTCCCACTCCTTTGCATTCTCTTTATTTTCATTTAATTTTTTGTTTTGCAATTAATATTTTATTCATGGAACATGTAAAACACAACTATTTGCAATAAAAATAAATTTAATTCTTTTCTTAATGGATGTGACGATAAAAAATCTGATTTATTTTAGAATAATATTATATTTAGTTCTTTTATTTATTTTATAATTATATTAACAAATGTTATATGCTACTTTATTGAATTTCTATAACTTTTGACCATGGTTTTGAACATGCTACTTTATAATTATTTTATAATGTGAAACCTGATATCCCATTACATTGTTTTGACCATGCTTCATAGTTTTGGAAAAACAATAAAGTATATGAAAATAGTGAGACAAGATTTTTACTAAGAATACTATGATACTTAATAGCAAGGTTTACCATATATAACTCATTATGAGTAATCTTTAACTTTTGAGTAGAAAGTTTTGAAACTTGCCACACTCAAAGATAGGACTATTAATGCATGGAAACAACAAAAGTAGTCTGACTACCTGACTTGATGCAAATCCTTGTTTTGTCTTTTTTTTTTCATTTGTTTTATTAGCTCAACGAAAGTTAAAACTTGCAACATCAAATGTAGAAAGGATTAATAATGCATGGAAACATAAGTTGACTTGTTTCAAATCCTTTTTTTTGTTGTTCTTTTTTCTGTTTTTTCCTACAAGTTCAACTGCCACTCTCAACATGCTATATAAAATTTAAAATAGCAACTTTTGTTTAGGCGGATCAGTTTCTATGCATGCATGTGACTGTAGGTTTCTTTATGCCATATAAAACCAAATGACTACTAAAAGGATATTGATGCTGCCATGACTTAAAGTGAAAGCAAGAAATATCTTGAACAAGAAAATCACAAGCTCAACAATTCGAATGCATTAAATGAAAGTTGCTATCATGCAGGCTGAGTCTACTACAATATATATAGGCTACCTTCTGGGGTTACCATATGGTCTAGAATCCTCTAAAATGATCCAACGGTCACAAGTTGATCAAGGATTAAAAAGAGAACCAACTCATGCATCGTGCACCATGCAAGGAAACAAAATATGTTAGGAAAGTAAAGGATTGAGCTGGAGGTATTTTATCCACATGGCAGCATGGCACTCTTTCTTGGTGAGGTAATTAGATTAGGTTTGCTTAGAGCATCTTTGACAACAGGTTTTGGGAGAGGTTTCAAATTGTAAACTTTAAGGTTTACCACTAAAGTGGACAGGTTTAAAGTTTAGAAATTCAAACCCGGTTTCCATTTCCAAACCTCCGGAAAAGCTGTAATAAATTTATTTAAAAAATGAAATAAAAAGATTTGATGGGAGTATTGAAAGTCACGGCTCACATCTCCTCCTTTAGTTTGCAGCGCGTGGAAAACACTTACTTGTGTGATAACCTTATTGCAATGGATGGCCCACCTCCTGCCAAGCTCCCACTCCTTTTGCCTTCTCTTTATTTTTATTCCATTTATTGTTTTTTAATTAATTGTTAATTCTTGGAGCCGTCCCACTCCTTTGTATTCTCTTTATTTTCATTTAATTTTTTGTTTTTTCAATTAATATTTTATTCATGGAACATGTAAAACACAACTATTTGCAATAAAAATAAATTTTAATTCTTTTCTTAATGGATGTGAGGATAAAAAATCTGAATTATTTTAGAATAATATTATATTTAGTTCTTTTATTTATTTTATAATTATAGTAACAAATGTTATATGCTACTTTATTGAATTTCTATAACTTTTGACCATGGTTTTGACCATGCTACTTTATAATTATTTTATAATGTGAAACCTGATATCCCATTACATGGTTTTGACCATGCTTCATAATTTTGGAAAAACAATAAAGTATATGAAAAAAGTGAGACAAGATTTTTACTAAGAATACTATTATACTTAATAGCAAGGTTTACCATATATAACTCGTTCTGAGTAATCTTTAACTTTTGAGTAGAAAGTTTTGAAACTTGCCACACTCAAAGATAGGACTATTAATGCATGGAAACAACAAAAGTAGTCTGACTACCTGACTTGATGCAAATCCTTGTTTTGTCTTTTGTTTTTCATTTGTTTTATTAGCTCAACGAAAGTTAAAACTTGCCACAGTCAAATGTAGAAAGGATTAATAATGCATGGAAACATAAGTTGACTTGTTTCAAATCCTTTTTTTTGTTTTTCTTTTTTCTGTTTTTTCCTACAAGTTCAACTGCCACTCTCAACATGCTATATAAAATTGAAAATAGCAACTTTTGTTTAGGCGGATCAGTTTCTATGCATGCATGTGACTGTAGGTTTCTTTATGCCATGTAAAACCAAATGACTACTAAAAGGATATTGATGCTGCCATGACTTAAAGTGAAAGCAAGAAATATCTTGAACAAGAAAATCACATGCTCAACAATTCGAATGCATTAAATGAAAGTTGCTATCATGCAGGCTGAGTCTACTACAAAATATATAGGCTACCTTCTAGGGTTACCCTATGATCTAGAATCCTCTAAAATGATCCAATCGTCACAAGAGGATCAAGGGTTAAAAAGAGAACCAACTCATGCATCGTGCACCATGCAAGGAGACAAAATCTGTTAGGAAAATAAAGGATTGAGATAGAGGTAATTTATCCAAATGGCAGCATGGCACTCGTCCTTGGTGAGGTAATTAGATTAGGTTTGCTTAGAGCATCTTTAACAACATGTTTTGGGAGAGGTTTAAAATAGTAAACCTTAAGGTTTACCACTAAAGTGGATAGGTTTAAGGTTTAGAAATTCAAACCCAGTTTCCATTTCCAAACCTCCGGAAAAGCTGTAATAAATTTATTTAAAAAATGAAATGAAAAGATTTGATGGGAGTATTGAAAGTCACGGCTCACATCTCCTCCTTTTGTTTGCAGCGCTTGGCAAACACTTACTGGTAATTGTGTGATAACCTTATTGCAATGGATGGCCCACCTTCTGCCAAGCTCCGACTCCTTTTGCCTTCTCTTTATTTTTATTCCATTTATTGTTTTTTAATTAATTGTTAATTCTTGGAGCCATCCCACTCCTTTGCATTCTCTTTATTTTCATTTAATTTTTTGTTTTTCAATTAATATTTTATTCATGGAACATGTAAAACACAACTATTTGCAATAAAAATAAATTTTAATTCTTTTCTTAATGGAAGTGAGGTTAAAAAATCTGAATTATTTTAGAATAATATTATATTTAGTTCTTTTATTTATTTTATAATTATATTAACAAATGTTATATGCTACTTTATTGAATTTCTATAACTTTTGACCATGGTTTTGACCATGCTACTTTATAATTATTTTATAGTGTGAAACCTGATATCCCATTACATGGTTTTGACCATGCTTCATAATTTTGGAAAAACAATAAAGTATATGAAAAAATTGAGACAAGATTTTTACTAAGAATACTATTATACTTAATAGCAAGGTTTACCATATATAACTCGTTCTGAGTAATCTTTAACTTTTGAGTAGAAAGTTTTGAATCTTGCCACACTCAAAGATAGGATTATTAATGCATGGAAACAACAAAAGTAGTCTGACTACTTGACTAGATGCAAATCCTTGTTTTGTCTTTTTTTTTTTTCATTTGTTTTATTAGCTCAACGAAAGTTAAAACTTGCCACAGTCAAATGTAGAAAGGATTAATAATGCATGGAAACATAAGTTGACTTGTTTCAAATCCTTTTTTTTGTTGTTCTTTTTTCTGTTTTTTCCTACAAGTTCAACTGCCACTCTCAACATGCTATATAAAATTGAAAATAGCAACTTTTGTTTAGGCGGATCAGTTTCTATGCATGCATGTGACTGTAGGTTTCTTTATGCCATATAAAACCAAATGACTACTAAAAGGATATTGATGCTGCCATGACTTAAAGTGAAAGCAAGAAATATCTTGAACAAGAAAATCACATGCTCAACAATTCGAATGCATTAAATGAAAGTTGCTATCATGCAGGCTGAGTCTACTACAATATATATAGGCTACCTTCTAGGGTTACCATATGATCTAGAATCCTCTAAAATGATCCAACGGTCACAAGAGGATCAAGGGTTAAAAAGAGAACCAACTCATGCATCGTGCACCATGCAAGGAAACAAAATATGTTAGGAAAGTAAAGGATTGAGCTGGAGGTATTTTATCCACATGGCAGCATGGCACTCTTTCTTGGTGAGGTAATTAGATTAGGTTTGCTTAGAGCATCTTTGACAACAGGTTTTGGGAGAGGTTTCAAATTGTAAACTTTAAGGTTTACCACTAAAGTGGACAGGTTTAAAGTTTAGAAATTCAAACCCGGTTTCCATTTCCAAACCTCCGGAAAAGCTGTAATAAATTTATTTAAAAAATGAAATAAAAAGATTTGATGGGAGTATTGAAAGTCACGGCTCACATCTCCTCCTTTAGTTTGCAGCGCGTGGAAAACACTTACTTGTGTGATAACCTTATTGCAATGGATGGCCCACCTCCTGCCAAGCTCCCACTCCTTTTGCCTTCTCTTTATTTTTATTCCATTTATTGTTTTTTAATTAATTGTTAATTCTTGGAGTCGTCCCACTCCTTTGCATTCTCTTTATTTTCATTTAATTTTTTGTTTTTTCAATTAATATTTTATTCATGGAACATGTAAAACACAATATTTGCAATAAAAATAAATTTTAATTCTTTTCTTAATGGATGTGAGGATAAAAAATCTGAATTATTTTAGAATAATATTATATTTAGGTCTTTTATTTATTTTATAATTATATTAACAAATGTTATATGCTACTTTATTGAATTTCTATAACTTTGGACCATGGTTTTGACCATGCTACTTTATAATTATTTTATAATGTGAAACCTGATATCCCATTACATTGTTTTGGCCATGCTTCATAATTTTGGAAAAACAAGAAAGTATATGAAAAAAGTGAGACAAGATTTTTACTAAGATTACTATTATACTTAATAGCAAGGTTTACCATATATAACTCGTTCTGAGTAATCTTTAAGTTTTGAGTAGAAAGTTTTGAAACTTGCCACACTCAAAGATAGGATTATTAATGCATGGAAACAACAAAAGTAGTCTGACTACCTGACTTGATGCAAATCCTTGTTTTGTCTTTTTTTTTCATTTGTTTTATTAGCTCAACGAAAGTTAAAACTTGCCACAGTCAAATGTAGAAAGGATTAATAATGCATGGAAACAGAAGTTTACTTGTTTCAAATCCTTTTTTTTTTTTTTCTTTTTTCTGTTTTTTCCTACAAGTTCAACTGCCACTCTCAACATGCTATATAAAATTGAAAATAGCAACTTTTGTTTAGGCGGATCAGTTTCTATGCATGCATGTGACTGTAGGTTTCTTTATGCCATGTAAAACCAAATGACTACTAAAAGGATATTGATGCTGCCATGACTTAAAGTGAAAGCAAGAAATATCTTGAACAAGAAAATCACATGCTCAACAATTCGAATGCATTAAATGAATGTTGCTATCATGCAGGCTGAGTCTACTACAATATATATAGGCTACCTTCTAGGGTTACCATATGATCTAGAATCCTCTAAAATGATCCAATGGTCACAAGAGGATCAAGGGTTAAAAAGAGAACCAACTCATGCATCGTGCACCATGCAAGGAGACAAAATCTGTTAGGAAAGTAAAGGATTGAGATAGAGGTAATTTATCCAAATGGCAGCATGGCACTCGTCCTTGGTGAGGTAATTAGATTAGGTTTGCTTAGAGCATCTTTAACAACATGTTTTGGCAGAGGTTTAAAATTGTAAACCTTAAGGTTTACCACTAAAGTGGATAGGTTTAAGGTTTAGAAATTCAAACCCAGTTTCCATTTCCAAACCTCCGGAAAAGCTATAATAAATTTATTTAAAAAATGAAATGAAAAGATTTGATGGGAGTATTGAAAGTCACGGCTCACATCTCCTCATTTTGTTTGCAGCGCTTGGCAAACACTTACTGGTAATTGTGTGATAACCTTATTGCAATGGATGGCCCACCTCCTGCCAAGCTCCGACTCCTTTTGCCTTCTCTTTATTTTTATTCCATTTATTGTTTTTTAATTAATTGTTAATTCTTGGAGCCGTCCCACTCCTTTGCATTCTCTTTATTTTCATTTAATTTTTTGTTTTTCAATTAATATTTTATTCATGGAACATGTAAAACACAACTATTTGCAATAAAAATAAATTTTAATTCTTTTCTTAATGGAAGTGAGGTTAAAAAATCTGAATATTTTAGAATAATATTATATTTAGTTCTTTTATTTATTTTATAATTATATTAACAAATGTTATATGCTACTTTATTGAATTTCTATAACTTTTGACCATGGTTTTGACCATGCTACTTTATAATTATTTTATAATGTGAAACCTGATATCCCATTACATGGATTTGACCATGCTTCATAATTTTGGAAAAACAATAAGGTATATGAAAAAATTGAGACAAGATTTTTACTAAGAATACTATTATACTTAATAGCAAGGTTTACCATATATAACTCGTTCTGAGTAATCTTTAACTTTTGAGTAGAAAGTTTTGAATCTTGCCACACTCAAAGATAGGATTATTAATGCATGGAAACAACAAAAGTAGTCTGACTACTTGACTAGATGCAAATCCTTGTTTTGTCTTTTTTTTTTTTTCATTTGTTTTATTAGCTCAACGAAAGTTAAAACTTGCCACAGTCAAATGTAGAAAGGATTAATAATGCATGGAAACATAAGTTGACTTGTTTCAAATCCTTTTTTTTGTTGTTCTTTTTTCTGTTTTTTCCTACAAGTTCAACTGCCACTCTCAACATGCTATATAAAATTGAAAATAGCAACTTTTGTTTAGGCGGATCAGTTTCTATGCATGCATGTGACTGTAGGTTTCTTTATGCCATATAAAACCAAATGACTACTAAAAGGATATTGATGCTGCCATGACTTAAAGTGAAAGCAAGAAATATCTTGAACAAGAAAATCACATGCTCAACAATTCGAATGCATTAAATGAAAGTTGCTATCATGCAGGCTGAGTCTACTACAATATATATAGGCTACCTTCTAGGGTTACCATATGATCTAGAATCCTCTAAAATGATCCAACGGTCACAAGAGGATCAATGGTTAAAAAGAGAACCAACTCATGCATCGTACACCATGCAAGGAGACAAAATCTGTTAGAAAGTAAAGGATTGAGCTGGAGGTATTTTATCCACATGGCAGCATGGCACTCGTCCTTGGTGAGGTAATTAGATTAGGTTTGCTTAGAGCATCTTTAACAACAGGTTTTGCGAGAGGTTTAAAATTGTAAACCTTAAGGTTTACCACTAAAGTGGACAGGTTTAAGGTTTAGAAATTCAAATCGGTTTCCATTTCCAAACCTCTAGAAAAGCTGTAATAAATTTATTTAAAAAATGAAATAAAAAGATTTGATGGGAGTATTGAAAGTCACGGCTCACATCTCCTCCTTTAGTTTGCAGCGCGTGGAAAACACTTACTGGTAATTGTGTGATAACCTTATTGCAATGGATGGCCCACCTCTTGCCAAGCTCCCACTCCTTTTGCCTTCTCTTTATTTTTATTCCATTTATTGTTTTTTAACTAATTGTTAATTCTTGGGGCCGTCCCACTCCTTTGCATTCCCTTTATTTTCATTTAGTTTTTTTGTTTTTTAATTAATATTTTATTCATGGAACATATAAAACACAACTATTTGCAATAAAAATAAATTTTAATTCTTTTCTTAATGGATGTGAGGATAAAAAATCTGAATTATTTTAGAATAATATTATATTTAGTTCTTTTATTTATTTTATAATTATATTAACAAATGTTATATGCTACTTTATTGAATTTCTATAACTTTTAAAACGATAAAAATTAAAAAGCTCTTCTTCCCCAAAATCCGTCCGCCCCAAATCCCGTCTTCTTCGAGCTTCATCTCCTCTCGCCGATCAACTCCCTCAGCCGGTGTCCGTCATCGTCGGCGGACGACCTCCTCCGCTCATCCATGGATGCGGCTCTACCTTACTCTGTCTTGTTGTCGCTGAATTAGGGCTAGGGTTCCGGCAGAACAAATTTCCGTTCGAGGCCGCCGGAATTCAGTGGTTTGGGGCATGGCGGGGTGGCGTTGCGTGTGGATGATGCTTGTGTCGTCGAAATCAACTGTGGTCGGGCGCCTCTAGTCGGCCTGTGTTGGAGGATTGCCGTGGGTCTTCCGATTCCCGCAGGGGTTGGGTTGCCGGCTGCAGAGGTTGGGTCGCCGGCTCTGCGCGTTTGCGGGGATGGAGGGTCATGGCTTCTCCTTGCAGGTTCGGTTGATATGGGTGCTCGTTTGGGCTTGGTTGAAGCGGCCGAGCTGGGAAGCCGCTCGTCCCCTTACTCCCCTTACTCGATTTCCCAGATTTGGGGGAGGCTGACGGTCCCCGGAGTAGGCTAGTGGTGTTAGGCTGCCTCGGTTGGGTGTCGGATCGGCTAGTGGTGTTAGCCGGTGGGGTGGTGTGCGTGGTTTTCTGCGGTTGGAGAAAGGGTCGCGTTCTCGGTTTGTTTTGCGGCTTCGGTCATCGTCTTGCTAGGCCTTAAGCAGTGGTGGGCGTGGTATCGGAGTTTTGGAGCTCTCCTCGGAACCGACTTTGTCTGCTAACCTTTTCGGATGTACCTGCTGCGGGAGGTTGTTACGTTCGTGTGTAGTTGTTTTAGGTATCTTTGTTGTTTGCTGTGGTAGGATCGTGTTAAGAAGACGGGCTCTTTGCCTGGGTGTTCTATTTTGTCTTTTAGGTTTGGGCCGTTGGCCTCGGTGCTCCCGAGTGTCATTTTCATTACTCTGTTGGAGTCCGACACTCGGGAATTGCCCTGTTGGGGCCTTTGTGTTATTAGTTGGTGTATTTTCTTTTTAATATTCTTGAGTATTACCCCGTTGGGGTCGGTTCTAGGCAGGCTTTTGTCCTGTTCTCCCAGTTTTAGCTATTGGCTGCTTGTATTCAGCTGTTGGCTGGTTGTGATCAGCTGGTGGCTGTTTTCTGCACATTTGTGCGTTATATATAATATNGTGAGACAAGATTTTTACTAAGAATACTATTATACTTAATAGCAAGGTTTACCATATATAACTCGTTCTGAGTAACCTTTAACATTTGAGTAGAAACTTTTGAAACTTGCCACACTTAAAGATAGGATTATTAATGCATGGAAACAACAAAAGTAGTCTGACTACCTGACTTGATGCAAATTCTTGTTTAGTCTTTTTTTTTTCATTTGTTTTATTAGCTCAACGAAAGTTAAAACTTGCCACAGTCAAATATAGAAAGGATTAATAATGCATGGGAACAAAAGTTGACTTGTTTCTAATCCATTTTTTTTTTTTCTTTTTTCTGTTTTTTCCTACAAGTTCAACTGCCACTCTAAACATGCTATATAAAATTAAAAATAACAACTTCTGTTTGGGCGGATCAGTTTCTATGCATGCATGTGACTGTAGGTTTCTTTATGCCATATAAAACCAAATGACTACTAAAAGGATATTGATGCTGCCATGACTTAAAGTGAAAGCAAAAAATATCTTGAACAAGAAAATCACAAGCTCAACAATTCGAATGCATTAAATGAAAGTTGCTATCATGCAGGCTGAGTCTACTACAATATATATAGGCTACCTTCTGGGGTTACCATATGATCTAGAATCCTCTAAAATGATCCAACGGTCACAAGTTGATCAAAGATTAAGAAGAGAACCAACTCATGCATCGTGCACCATGCAAGGAGACAAAATATGTTAGGAAAGTAAAGGATTGAGCTGGAGGTATTTTATCCACATGGCAGCATGGCACTCTTTCTTGTTGAGGTAATTAGATTAGGTTTGCTTAGAGCATCTTTGACAACAGGTTTTGGGAGAGGTTTAAAATTGTAAGCTTTAAGGTTTACCACTAAAGTGGACAGGTTTAAGGTTTAGAAATTCAAACCCGGTTTCCATTTCCAAACCTTCGGAAAAGCTGTAATAAATTTATTTAAAAAATGAAATAAAAAGATTTGATGGGAGTATTGAAAGTCACGGCTCACATCTCCTCCTTTAGTTTGCAGCGCGTGGAAAACACTTACTGGTAATTGTGTGATAACCTTATTGCAATGGATGGCCCACCTCCTGCCAAGCTCCCACTCCTTTTGCCTTCTCTTTATTTTTATTCCATTTATTGTTTTTTAATTAATTGTTAATTCTTGGAGCCGTCCCACTCCTTTGTATTCTCTTTATTTTCATTTAATTTTTTGTTTTGTCAATTAATATTTTATTCATGGAACATGTAAAACACAACTATTTGCAATAAAAATAAATTTTAATTCTTTTCTTAATGGATGTGAGGATAAAAAATCTGAATTGTTTTAGAATAATATTATATTTAGTTCTTTTATTTATTTTATAATTATAGTAACAAATGTTATATGCTACTTTATTGAATTTCTATAACTTTTGACCATGGTTTTGACCATGCTACTTTATAATTATTTTATAATGTGAAACCTGATATCCCATTACATGGTTTTGACCATGCTTCATAATTTTGGAAAAACAATAAAGTATATGAAAAAAGTGAGACAAGATTTTTACTAAGAATACTATTATACTTAATAGCAAGGTTTACGATATATAACTCGTTCTGAGTAATCTTTAACTTTTGAGTAGAAAGTTTTGAAACTTGCCACACTCAAAGATAGGACTATTAATGCATGGAAACAACAAAAGTAGTCTGACTACCTGACTTGATGCAAATCCTTGTTTTGTCTTTTGTTTTTCATTTGTTTTATTAGCTCAACGAAAGTTAAAACTTGCCACAGTCAAATGTAGAAAGGATTAATAATGCATGGAAACATAAGTTGACTTGTTTCAAATCCTTTTTTTTGTTGTTCTTTTTTCTGTTTTTTCCTACAAGTTCAACTGCCACTCTCAACATGCTATATAAAATTGAAAATAGCAACTTTTGTTTAGGCGGATCAGTTTCTATGCATGCATGTGACTGTAGGTTTCTTTATGCAATGTAAAACCAAATGACTACTAAAAGGATATTGATGCTGCCATGACTTAAAGTGAAAGCAAGAAATATCTTGAACAAGAAAATCACATGCTCAACAATTCGAATGCATTAAATGAAAGTTGCTATCATGCAGGCTGAGTCTACTACAATATATATAGGCTACCTTCTAGGGTTACCATATGATCTAGAATCCTCTAAAATGATCCAACGGTCACAAGAGGATCAAGGGTTAAAAAGAGAACCAACTCATGCATCGTGCACCATGCAAGGAGACAAAATCTGCCAGGAAAGTAATGGATTGAGCTAGAGGTAATTTATCCAAATGGCAGCATGGCACTCGTCCTTGGTGAGGTAATTAGATTTGGTTTGCTTAGAGCATCTTTAACCACAGGTTTTGGGAGAGGTTTAAAATTGTAAACCTTAAGGTTTACCACTAAAGTGGACAGTTTTAAGGTTTAGAAATTCAAACCCGGTTTCCATTTCCAAACCTCCGGAAAAGCTGTAATAAATTTATTTAAAAAATGAAATAAAAAGATTTGATGGGAGTATTGAAAGTCACGGCTCACATTTCCTCCTTTAGTTTGCAGCGCGTGGCAAACACTTACTGGTAATTGTGTGATAACCTTATTGCAATGGATGGCCCACCCCCTGCCAAGCTCCCACTCCTTTTGCCTTCTCTTTATTTTTATTCCATTTATTGTTTTTAATTAATTGTTAATTCTTGGAGCCGTCCCACTCCTTTGCATTCTCATTATTTTCATTTAATTTTTTGTTTTTCAATTAATTTTATTCATGGAACATGTAAAACACAACTATTTGCAATAAAAATAAATTTTAATTCTTTTCTTAATGGAAGTGAGGATAAAAAATCTGAATTATTTTTAGAATAATATTATATTTAGTTCTTTTATTTATTTTATAATTATATTAACAAATGTTATATGCTACTTTATTGAATTTCTATTACTTTTGACCATGGTTTTGACCATGCTACTTTATAATTATTTTATAATGTGAAAACTGATATCCCATTACATGATTTTGACCATGCTTCATAATTTTGGAGAAACAATAAAGTATATGAAAAAATTGAGACAAGATTTTTACTAAGAATACTATTATACTTAATAGCAAGGTTTACCATATATAACTCGTTCTGAGTAATCTTTAACTTTTGAGTAGAAAGTTTTGAATCTTGCCACACTCAAAGATAGGATTATTAATGCATGGAAACAACAAAAGTAGTCTGACTACCTGACTTGATGCAAATCCTTGTTTTTTTTTTTTTTTTTCATTTGTTTTATTAGCTCAACGAAAGTTAAAACATGCCACAGTCAAATATAGAAAGGATTAATAATTCATGGAAACAAAAGTTGACTTGTTTCAAATCCTTTTTTTTTTTTCTTTTTTCTGTGTTTTCCTACAAGTTCAATTGCCACTCTCAACATGCTATATAAAATTGAAAATAGCAACTTTTGTTTAGGCGGATCAGTTTCTATGCATGCATGTGACTGTAGGTTTCTTTATCCCATATAAAACCAACAAAAATTCTATGGAGCCATCGGATGGTTTTCTTATGGAGCCATCCACTACTTAATGTATTGACACCTGTCCAAAGTGTATTTATTGCAGGACACATGTCAATACACTATTGGTGAATAAGTGTGGATGGCTTCATAAGCCTAGCCATCCGATGGCTCCATAGCAAAACTGATGACTACTAAAAGGATATTGATGCTGCCATGACTTAAAGTGAAAGCACGAAATATCTTGAATAAGAAAATCACAAGTTCAACAATTCGAATGCATTAAATGAAAGTTGCTATCATGCAGGCTGAGTCTACTACAATATATATAGGCTACCTTCTAGGGTTAGCATATGATCTAGAATCCTCTAAAATGATCCAACGGTCACAAGAGGATCAATGGTTAAAAAGAGAACCAACTCATGCATCGTACACCATGCAAGGAGACAAAATCTGTTAGGAAAGTAAAGGATTGAGCTGGAGGTATTTTATCCACATGGCAGTATGGCACTCGTCCTTGGTGAGGTAATTAGATTAGGTTTGCTTAGAGCATCTTTAACAACAGGTTTTGCGAGAGGTTTAAAATTGTAAACCTTAAGGTTTACCACTAAAGTGGACAGGTTTAAGGTTTAGAAATTCAAATCGGTTTCCATTTCCAAACCTCTAGAAAAGCTGTAATAAATTTATTTAAAAAATGAAATAAAAAGATTTGATGGGAGTATTGAAAGTCACGGCTCACATCTCCTCTATTAGTTTGCAGCGCGTGGAAAACACTTACTGGTAATTGTGTGATAACCTTATTGCAATGGATGGCCCACCTCTTGCCAAGCTCCCACTCCTTTTGCCTTCTCTTTATTTTTATTCCATTTATTGTTTTTTAACTAATTGTTAATTCTTGGAGCCGTCCCACTCCTTTGCATTCCCTTTATTTTCATTTAGTTTTTTTGTTTTTTAATTAGTATTTTATTCATGGAACATATAAAACACAACTATTTGCAATAAAAATAAATTTTAATTCTTTTCTTAATGGATGTGAGGATAAAAAATCTGAATTATTTTAGAATAATATTATATTTAGTTCTTTTATTTTTTTTATAATTATATTAACAAATGTTATATGCTACTTTATTGAATTTCTATAACTTTTGACCATGGTTTTGACCATGGTACTTTATAATTATTTTATAATGTGAAACCTGATATCCCATTACATGGTTTTGACCATGCTTCATAATTTTGGAAAAACAATAAAGTATATGAAAAAAGTCAGACAAGATTTTTACTAAGAATACTATTATACTTAATAGCAAGGTTTACCATATATAACTCGTTCTGAGTAACCTTTAACATTTGAGTAGAAACTTTTGAAACTTGCCACACTTAAAGATAGGATTATTAATGCATGGAAACAACAAAAGTAGTCTGACTACCTGACTTGATGCAAATTCTTGTTTACTCTTTTTTTTTTCATTTGTTTTATCAGCTCAACGAAAGTTAAAACTTGCCACAGTCAAATATAGAAAGGATTAATAATGCATGGGAACAAAAGTTGACTTGTTTCTAATCCATTTTTTTTTCTTTTTTCTGTTTTTCCCTACAAGTTCAACTGCCACTCTAAACATGCTATATAAAATTAAAAATAACAACTTTTGTTTGGGATTATCAGTTTCTATGCATGCATGTGACTGTAGGTTTCTTTATGCCATATAAAACCAAATGACTACTAAAAGGATATTGATGCTGCCATGACTTAAAGTGAAAGCAAAAAATATCTTGAACAAGAAAATCACAAGCTCAACAATTCGAATGCATTAAATGAAAGTTGCTATCATGCAGGCTGAGTTTACTACAATATATATAGGCTACCTTCTGGGGTTACCATATGATCTAGAATCCTCTAAAATGATCCAACGGTCACACGCTGATCAAAGATTAAGAAGAGAACCAACTCATGCATCGTGCACCATGCAAGGAGACAAAATATGTTAGGAAAGTAAAGGATGGAGCTGGAGGTATTTTATCCACATGGCAGCATGGCACTCTTTCTTGTTGAGGTAATTAGATTAGGTTTGCTTAGAGCATCTTTGACAACAGGTTTTGGGAGAGGTTTAAAATTGTAATCTTTAAGGTTTACCACTAAAGTGGACAGGTTTAAGGTTTAGAAATTCAAACCCGGTTTCCATTTCCAAACCTCCGGAAAAGCTGTAATAAATTTATTTAAAAAATGAAATAAAAAGATTTGATGGGAGTATTGAAAGTCACGGCTCACATCTCCTCCTTTAGTTTGCAGCGCGTGGAAAACACTTACTGGTAATTGTGTGATAACCTTATTGCAATGGATGGCCCACCTCCTGCCAAGCTCCCACTCCTTTTGCTTCTCTTTATTTTTATTCCATTTATTGTTTTTTAATTAATTGTTAATTCTTGGAGCCGTCCCACTCCTTTGTATTCTCTTTATTTTAATTTAATTTTTTGTTTTTTCAATTAATATTTTATTCATGGAACATGTAAAACACAACTATTTGCAATAAAAATAAATTATAATTCTTTTCTTAATGGATGTGAGGATAAAAAATCTGAATTATTTTAGAATAATATTATATTTAGGTCTTTTATTTATTTTATAATTATATTAACAAATGTTATATGCTACTTTATTGAATTTCTATAACTTTTGACCATGGTTTTGACCATGCTACTTTATAATTATTTTATAATGTGAAACCTGATATCCCATTACATGGTTTTGACCATGCTTCATAATTTTGGAAAAACAATAAAGTATATGAAAAAAGTGAGACAAGATTTTTACTAAGAATACTATTATACTTAATAGCAAGGTTTACCATATATAACTCGTTCTGAGTAATCTTTAACATTTGAGTAGAAAGTTTTGAAACTTGCCACACTCAAAGATAGGATTATTAATGCATAGAAACAACAAAAGTAGTCTGACTACCTGACTAGATGCAAATCCTTGTTTTGTCTTTTTTTTTCATTTGTTTTATTAGCTCAACGAAAGTTAAAACTTGCCACAGTCAAATATAGAAAGGATTAATAATGCATGGGAACAAAAGTTGACTTGTTTTTAATCCTTTTTTTTTTTCTTTTTNTTGACTTGTTTCAAATCCTTTTTTTTGTTGTTCTTTTTTCTGTTTTTTCCTACAAGTTCAACTGCCACTCTCAACATGCTATATAAAATTGAAAATAGCAACTTTTGTTTGGGCGGATCAGTTTCTATGCATGCATGTGACTGTAGGTTTCTTTATGCCATATAAAACCAAATGACTACTAAAAGGATATTGATGCTACCATGACTTAAAGTGAAAGCAAGAAATATCTTGAACAAGAAAATCACAAGCTCAACAATTCGAATGCATTAAATGAAAGTTGCTATCATGCAGGCTGAGTCTACTACAATATATATAGGCTACCTTCTGGGGTTACCATATGATCTAGAATCCTCTAAAATGATCCAACGGTCACAAGTGGATCAAGGATTAAAAAGAGAACCAACTCATGCATCGTGCACCATGCAAGGAGACAGAATATGTTAGGAAAGTAAAGGATTGAGCTGGAGGTATTTTATCCACATGGCAGCATGGCACTCTTTCTTGGTGAGGTAATTAGATTAGGTTTGCTTAGAGCATCTTTGACAACAGGTTTTGGGAGAGGTTTAAAATTGTAAACTTTAAGGTTTACCACTAAAGTGGACAGGTTTAAGGTTTAGAAATTCAAACCCGGTTTCCATTTCCAAACCTCCGGAAAAGCTGTAATAAATTTATTTAAAAAATGAAATAAAAAGATTTGATGGGAATATTGAAAGTCACGGCTCACATCTCCTCCTTTAGTTTGCAGCGCGTGGAAAACACTTACTGGTAATTGTGTGATAACCTTATTGCAATGGATTTTATAATTATATTAACGAATGTTATATGCTACTTTATTGAACTTCTATAACTTTTGACCATGGTTTTGACCATGCTACTTTATAATTATTTTATAATGTGAAACCTGATATCCCATTACATGGTTTTGACCATGCTTCATAATTTTGGAAAAACAATAAAGTATATGAAAAAAGTGAGACAAGATTTTTTACTAAGAATACTATTATATTTAATAGCAAGGTTTACCATATATAACTCGTTCTGAGTAATCTCTAACTTTTGAGTAGAAAGTTTTGAAACTTGCCACACTCAAAGATAAGATTATTAATGCATGGAAACAACAAAAGTAGTCTGACTAACTGACTTGATGCAAATCCTTTTTTTGTCTTTTTTTTTTTATTTCATTTGTTTTATTAGCTCAACGAAAGTTAAAACTTGCCACAGTCAAATATAGAAAAGATTAATAATGCATGGAAACAAAAGTTGACTTGTTTCAAATCCTTTTTTTTTTTTTTTCTTTTTTCTGTTTTTTCCTACAAGTTCAATTGCTACTCTCAACATGCTATATAAAATTGAAAATAACAACTTTTGTTTAGGCGGATCAGTTTCTATGCATGCATGTGACTGTAGGTTTCTTTATGCCATATAAAACCAACAAAAATTCTATGGAGCCATCGGATGGTTTTCTTATGGAGCCATCCACTACTTAATGTATTGACACCTGTCCAAAGCGTATTTATTGCAGGACACGTGTCAATACACTATTGGTGAATAAGTGTGGATGGCTCCATAAGCCTAGCCATCCGATAGCTCCATAGCAAAACTGATGACTACTAAAAGGATATTGATGCTGCCATGACTTAAAGTGAAAGCAAGAAATATCTTGAACAAGAAAATCACAAGCTCAACAATTCGAATGCATTAAATGAAAGTTGCAATCATGCAGGCTGAGTCTACTACAATATATATAGGCTACCTTCTAGGGTTACCATATGATCTAGAATCCTCTAAAATGATCCAACGGTCACAAGAGGATCAATGGTTAAAAAGAGAACCAACTCATGCATCGTACACCATGCAAGGAGACAAAATCTGTTAGGAAAGTAATGGATTGAGCTGGAGGTATTTTATCCACATGGCAGCATGGCACTCGTCCTTGGTGAGGTAATTAGATTAGGTTTGCTTAGAGCATCTTTAACAACAGGTTTTGGGAGAGGTTTAAAATTGTAAACCTTAAGGTTTACCACTAAAGTGGACAGATTTAAGGTTTAGAAATTCAAACCCGGTTTCCATTTCCAAACCTCCGGAGAAGCTGTAATAAATTTATTTAAAAAATGAAATAAAAAGATTTGATGGGAGTATTGAAAGTCACGGCTCACATCTCCTCCTTTAGTTTGCAGCGCGTGGAAAACACTTACTGGTAATTGTGTGATAACCTTATTGCAATGGATGGCCCACCTCCTGCCAAGCTCCCACTCCTTTTGCCTTCTCTTTATTTTTATTCCATTTATTGTTTTTTAATTAATTGTTAATTCTTGGAGCCGTCCCACTCCTTTGTATTCTCTTTATTTTCATTTAATTTTTTGTTTTTTCAATTAATATTTTATTCATGGAACATGTAAAACACAACTATTTGCAATAAAAATAAATTATAATTCTTTTCTTAATGGATGTGAGGATAAAAAATCTGAATTATTTTAGAATAATATTATATTTAGGTATTTTATTTATTTTATAATTATATTAACAAATGTTATATGCTACTTTATTGAATTTCTCTTGGTCTCCTTTTGAAAAAAAAAAATCTCTTGTCTTTATTCAAAAAATTATAAATAAAAATTTAATATTAGTTTTTAACTTTATAGTTTCTATGCTTCGTAAATTTTTTAAACAAAACATTACATTTAATACTCCATAATTATAAATAATGCAATATACTTATATTATGTTTTTATATTTTATGATAAATAATGAAATATTTGGATTGAATTAAAATAAAAGTGGAGTTATCTTTTTATAATATTATTAAAAATATAAGAGTGTAATATTAATTAAAAATAAATAAAAAATTGTGGGATCCATTGAAAAGTAGGTTTATGAGGTTTATTGTTATTGGAGTGTTATGAGTGTAGGAGTAAGAATATGGTTTTGGATGATGTGGCCTGTTGGAAAATGTAAAAGAAGGTTTATTGTAAAGATACCCTTATAACTACTACTACACAACACCAACAAAGTTAAAAATCTAAATTATGATATAAAAGCAAATATATTACATTCTTGTCAATTAATTATTATTCCTTTTCACTTATTGCAAGATCATCACGGGAAGAACCATACATAATAAACGGATTTTCAAACAAATGTAAGCTACAAAATTGGACTTATAATTAAGGATCAACACGAGACTCTAAGAATTTTGAACATTTATGAAACCAAAACAAAATTGTTCCGAATTAAAAAATAATCGTTGATCATTTGACTTTTCTCTATATCTAACTGAAGAAATATAAGGTACGATTCTGGAGATTCCACAAATATCTTGATAGGACGAAATCGAACAATAACGGGCAAAACCCAAAAGCTGAATTAACGTACATGTATCTTGTTCATAGTATGTTACCTTTAGTCCTCTATAACTGAGTATTGCTATAATAAAAAGTAAATTTCACTTAAGTTTTATGCTCAATAATATGGACTTGCAATTAATTTTTTGCTAAACTTTATTTATATTATAATTATTGGTATTTTTCTTAGTATTATCCCATCTCATTAAAATGACATAAAAGATCAGAGAACAAAATTTTTAAAAAAAAAAATATGTATTATATTTTATTTTAAATTTTCATTATTCGTTGTACAAATTTAATTGTGCCCGAAATTATAAGTTATTTCTAAAATTTCTAAAGTTGATATCAAAATAAAATATTTAATATGGTTAAATATTTAAAACTATAAGTGTTGACGATCGGAATCGGCTAACAGTTAATTTTGCATTCGGAGTATATAAGTGCGAGAAATAAAGGAGGATTTATGAAAAAATGAACTTTTATTACTTAATTAATAGGTCGGCCTCTAGATGTGAGGTCGGCTTCTTTCTTACAGTTGGGATAATTACAGAGATTTATTACAATGCTGATAGAGTAATTTAGAGAGAGAAAAATTGGTAGAGAGATCAACCCACCCTAATAAATGAGTAGGTTTTCCTATTTATAGTAACACTAATTTGGTACTGTTCATCCTGCCACTTCGCACAGTAACTCAGAATGACAGGTCGGCGCCGCTCTGATAAGCATTAAATGCGGTTTGAGGTTATTCCAATGATTACTTGCTAGGCATTAAATGCACACATGTGGAGCATTTAATGCTGACAGGCCGCATTACAACTCTATGCGCAGTAGGGTTGCACACTAGGGTGGCGCGTGCATCGGCAATCATTGCTTGACAAGTGGAAACGTTCTATCATTTTTTAACCTTGGATGCATCCAGTCGCATGTCTTATCGGATCTTCAGGTCGGAACCCTCGCCACAACTTGAGCTATCTTCATCTTCTGATCTTCGAGATCTCCTTTTTCCGGTTCGGTATTCGTCGGGGGTCGACATCGTACTTTGGGCACCCGAAGTACAGTTCCGAGAAGCTATTCTATCACTAGTCTCGTCAACTTTGCTTTTCGTCGAGCCCAGTCATTTTTAATCCGAAAGCCAACCGAACTTTCAGGGGTCGTCGTCATCCAGTTGACTGTTCTCGGTCCGTGGGCCCCTCATGGCTCAATTTGGATATCAACATACAGGCCCCCGAGCTTGGATGGGAGGTCTTCTACATTTCTTCCGAGGTCATCTTTTCATGATTGAGTTCAAGTTGGTCAATCAACCCGTCCTCAATGGAGTGCATAGCTTGGACCGCGTCTACATTTCAAGCATTGATGATGCCAGGCGAAGAGACGGGCATTTAATGTGGCGTGCACTGGAAGCTTTACTTTTTCTCCTCAAAAGGCGTGCCGCTTTAACTTCCGTACACGTGGGGTACACGCGGCGATTCCCCAACCGTCGGATTAAAGGCAAAAACTGCCAGATGTGAACGGATCGCACCCTTTCAAACTTTAGAATTTTAAATGTTTACCACGTGGCATCTTCTGATTGGTCGGGCCTATCTATATATATGGGATCCTTAGGAATTATCGGATTTCTATACTTTTTGCAATTTTGAGCGAACAAATTTTCAGAGCAAGTTACATAGCTTCTTCGGCGTTCTCCTCTCGGTAATTTCACTTTGCCAACTTTACTTGCCTTTGTTTTTCTTTCGATTATGTCGACTTCTTCGAAATCCGCGTCCTTCGGTTCCTCCGACAATAACATAGGCTCTTCTAGTGACACGGCAGACGACGCCGAAAAAATGGTAGTCTACTCTCCTACTGCGGCGACAATCGTACTACTCTAGACAGCTCCGATCACGATGGAAGAGAGGAAATTCTCAGATTGTGTGAGACTGGGGGTGTTTTGAGCAGAGTGTGCCGGACTCTATGTCGCGGGTGCGGTGGTCGCTCCGGCCATGTGACAGTGCTTTGGCGAAAGTATTCTCTAGGAATTTGATGACGTCGGGATGTTGCATGACTGTCGGAAAGGTTGGGACTTGTGCGGTCGCAGTTGGCTGCCCTGGTTGGTGGCGCGCAATGTTTCCTCGCCGTCACGGCGGCACGTCTGACCTTCGGACTGGTGAGTGGATTCATTGTGATCAGATGAAGTCATTTTCAACAAGTTTTTGAGGAAAAGGTAGAGAAAAAGATAGAATCGGGTGTGATATATTCCACAAGGTCGAAATATTGACACCAAGTAACTTATGGTGCCCTCCTTCTAGCATCAAACAGTTGACGATCGAAATCAGCCAATGGTTAGTTTATATTCGGAGTAAATAAGTTCAAGAATAAAGGATGATTAAAGGAGGATTTATGGAAAAAATGAGTTTTTATTACTTAATTACAAGGTCGACCTCTAGATATGAGGTCGGCTTCTTTCTTACAGTTGGGATAATTACAGGGATTTATTACAATGCTGAGAGAGTAAATGTAAAGAGAGAAAAATTGGTAGAGAGATCAACCCACCCTAATAAATGAGGGGCTCTTCCTATTTATAGTAACACTAATCTGGTACTTTTCACCCTGTCACTTCGCACAGTAACTCGGAATGACAGGTCGGCGCACGCCGCTCTGACAAGCATTAAATGCGGTCTGATGTTATTCTAATGATTACTTGTCAGACATTAAATGCACACATATGGAGCATTTAATGCTAGCAGGCCGCCTTACAACTCTATGCGCAGTAGGGTTGCAGACTAGGGTGGCGCGTCCATTGGCAATCATTGCTTGACGAGTGGCAATATTCTATCATTTTCTAATCTCAGATGCATCCGGGCGCCGGTGTTGTCGGATCTTCAGGTCGAACCCTCGCCACAACTTGAGTTATCTTCATTTTCTTATCTCTGCGATCTCCTTTTTCTGGATTGGCATGCGTTCGGGTTCGACATCATACTTTGGGCACCCGTAGTGCTGTTCCAAGAGGCTATTCTATGCACTGGTCTTGTCAACTTTGCTTTTCGTCGAGCCCGGTCTTTCTTTAACTCGAATGCCGACCCAGCTTTCAGGGGTCGTCATCATCCGGTTTCCTGTTCTCGGCCCGTTGGCCCCTAGTGGCTCAACTTGGATATCAACAATAAGATTTTTTTTTTCTTAAAAAGCATATTAAAATTGAATATGACTAGTTAGTTTCGAATAAATATTGAAAAAATAACTAGAAATCTCCGTAACGTCGAACCGAATTGGACCAATCTGACCCGCTCGATAGTACCAAATTCCAAATTAAACCAAAAAATAAAAATCTTCGAATTGAGTAGTTACAATTTTTGGTACGATTCTAAAGATCTTCAAATCTATGAACCGTACCGAGTCATGGTCACCTCTACTTATAAACAAGTGTGAAAAGATGAAATTTTCCACGAATAAAGAAATGAAAAATAAAGTATGACTAAATCATTCATAGTATCATATAATATAATTTAACATAATAAATAACCGATTCCATGATGAACACAAACTAGCAGTCATCATGTGCACATGCACAAATAACATAAAAAAGAATAAAAAATAACATTCTCACATTTTTTAAACTAAGGCTTGTTCTTATGTGAACCACTCTTTTATATATATCACGACTCACATGGTGTAATAAAGATATTTCTTAAGTTAGTTTTTTTAGTATAATTTCTAAAAAATATATGTGAATTTTACTAATTTCTCTATAAGATAAATTAAGGTTCATTTGTCGAATTCAAATTAGTTATAGTGAAAATTAAATTGTATTTTATATTAATAGAATACTCATTGTAGAATAAAAGTTATTAAAAAACAAGTATGAAGATATATAATTGAGAAAACTATATATTAATAAAGTTATTAATTTTTGTTCAATAAAATCCTTATTGAAATAGCCTAAGTTCATATCACTACCATATATCTTAAACAGAGTACAATAGGTTCACATTTCAAATTAATCCTCGTATTTCAAATTGGATTTGCAACCTGGTTCATATTTCAAAATTAATCTTCATATTACAAATTGGATTTGTGACCAGCTTATTTGATTATTGAGCTCAAAGAAAAAAGTAAACTAAATCTTGATTTCTAAAATAGGTACATGTAGCAAAATAATAATAATAATAATAATAA
Organism: Striga asiatica; assembly: GCA_008636005.1. Taxonomy (NCBI): domain Eukaryota; kingdom Viridiplantae; phylum Streptophyta; class Magnoliopsida; order Lamiales; family Orobanchaceae; genus Striga; species Striga asiatica. The sequence goes on along the minus strand of BKCP01005838.1, from coordinate 282,404 downwards.
TAATAATAATAATAATAATAATTAAAAAAATAAATAAATAAAAGGAAAATAAAAACAAAAAGAAAGCCAAAAAATACAGCACTATCCGATACATAATAAATACTAATTTAAGCTTGCCTCATGGTTAATTGGAAATGTTAAATTCCAAGATTGAGAAAGGTGAAAGAAAAGCTGTTATTCAAATTAATGCAATTGGAGGAAAATTGGGTTACATACTTCACACTCCAGCTGTTATGTTCTACCATGCTATATATAGTCTTAGCTCTATATAATCCCAGCCACACATTTCAAACATCACTCTTAGATTAATGACACGTGAAACTAAAAGAAAACAAAAGATCTCAACAGAAAATATACTAGTCAAATGTGCTGTCATTTGGCATTGCATGTGCTTGCATGTCAGCTCGTTTTTTCTGCATGAAATGCAAGTGATGATGTGGAACAGCTGATGAAGCAATGTTGACCATGTTGACCATGCTATTTCTATTGATGGTACATGCACAAGATCAGGGGCGGATCTAGAATATAAAGTTCGGGGAGACTAGAACAGTTAATGAACCGAGTTGTGTTCGTATAAGTCATGAAAACTCAAGTTCAATTCGCTAATATATTTAAACGAGACAAGTTATAACAATTATTCGAGCTTATTATTTTTTTGAATGAGTTGAGTCAGATTGGGCTTATTAGATGGGCCGACTTCGATTGCACATTTTGTTCGTTTATTAAATGGTCTAACCGAGTCGGCTCATTTATTAAATGAGCACAATCTTGAATATGAGGTATTTGACTTGACTTGGGTCGAGTGTTATCTCTAGAGGACTATATAATTTTTAATCTCTCTCTCATTTATTTTAATGTATTTTCTATAGTTTAAAAATATATATAGATTAAGTATAAACATAAATGAATATAAACAAAATCTTACAGACTTATATCTCAACTTGACCAGATATACAAAAGATTGAATGTTATTATGATATTAAAAATAAAATATATAAATAAATATCATATTGAAAAATAATAAATTATTAATTATAATTCATAAAATATGTGTCAATATAAATAGTAAATACTCTATTTGTTATTTTTTATACAATTATTTTTTATAAATTCACCATGAGAATATTGATAATTTTATGTACTAATTTTTTATTATAAAAATATTCTTTCAAGCACCCATGCAGTTTACGTGTCTTATACTAATATATATTATAAAAGATTGTAGAAAGAGTACTTACAAAAATATGTAGTTGAAACTAATTAGTTACCAAAAGAATACAATACATTGTAATAATTTTTGAGATATATATAACTTATAAGTTGAATATAAATTTTAATAATATATATATATATATATATATTAAAAAATAAAAATAAAAGTTTGGGGAGGACAATGGCCCCCCTAGCCCCAACGTAAGTCCGCCACTGCACAAGATTGACGGTAATTCAAGTAATCTTTAATTTTGCGTCTGTGCTACAGAATGTACGTTTATCTGTGAAAATGGACACTAGTATTTTAGAGTATTTTGCATAATGAAGAAAATTCTCGTGTGAAATATTAAAAATACTCATAATTACAGGAATGTTACAATTCTTTTGACCAGTGCTGGAACGTTTGACCAAACTTAAAACGTCGATATATTTAAAACTATTCGTAATTACACGAATGCTATCACTCTTTTGATCCATGCTGGGGGGTTCGACCAATTAAGAATCGATAAACACCGATTTCAATTGATCTAAACCATCAAATTTGAATTTAAACTCTATTTTTTATCTTTTCATTTTTTATTTTTTTTTTTATGATTTTGGTTTTGGAACCGCGCCAATTAAAAGAAGTATTGAACCAGAAATGGTCGGAGTACTTTTCAGTTTGATCAGATAAATTTATGAAATATTTGATTATGATATATTATAAAAATCAATAATAAACATAAAAATAAAATATTTATTTATTGTATTCATTATATTACGGTATATAGTGTTGCATAAAAAATTTCACGCCTCATCAATCTAATCTATGAAGTATCACATTTATTAATCGCATCACTTTTTTTAAAGAAATATAATAATTTAAAATAATAAAAAACCGAAATAACAGATGATGATGGCAGGAATAAAGAAAAGTCACAAGCTCCATGACGTGTGCATGAAAACAAGCATGCAGCTGTAAGGAAATTAATGTTCTTCCAAGCACCCTTGATCATGACGTGTGCATGAAAACAAGCATGCAGCTGTAAGGAAGAGGGAGAGCCGTTTTACCTCTATTGTACCAGTTGGCTTTTTTTTTTTTAGATAAGGATAGGCAACTTTGTTTTAACCTAGATAGGTTGGAAGATAGCTATATATATGTATAAGTCTGCCATTGTAGCAACACGATTATTGATGAAGAAATCCATTTTCAGTATGATGTCTCTTTTGCTTTTCATGAGTTTAATGCTCATTTTGACAGTTATCAATAATTTATAGTAATTAATCCTATCTCGTTGCACTTGTTAATAGGGAAATGGAATCATAATCCTTTTTGAATCGAAAGTCCTAGAGTACCTAATATTTTAACTAAAAAAAAGTTTCACCATGTAGTTTGTATCCAAGAATTGGAAATCCTTGTCAGAATAGACCACCTAGAGAATCAAATCAGAGCTTTTGAATGTCGTATATTTGTTAATTTTCTTAAAATTGTATTAAATATGTAGAGCTTATGTCATATTGTGTCTATCATATACATAGCCAGTATTATATTATATATTTGATGTTTTTAAAATATTTTTGTTAAAAAACAGAAAACAACGAAAATTAAACTAGCATTGTACATGATTAAAAATAACATTCTCGCGTTTTTTAAACTAAGGCTTGTTCTTATTTGAACCGCTCTTTTATATATATCATGACTCACACGGTGTAACAAATATATTTCTTAAGTTATTTTTTTAGTATAATTTCTAAAAAATATATGTTAATTTTACTAATTTCTCTTACACAAATATATTTCTTAAGTTAGTTTTTTTAGTATAATTTCTAAAAAATATATGTTAATTTTACTAATTTCTCTATAAGATAAATTAAGGTTCATTTGTCGAATTCAAATTAGTTATAGTGAAAATTAAATTGTATTTTATATTAATAGAATACGCATTGTAGAATAAAAGTTATTAAAAAACAAGTATGATGATATATAAGTGAGAAGACTACATATTAATAAAGTTAATAATTTTTATTCAATAAAATCCTTATTAAAATAGCCCAAGTTTTTTTTTTTATTTTTCGCCGTTAAACAGGTCTTAAATAAGGAATAGCAGCCTAAGGAAACCCTTGTCAAATCGCAACCTAGGTTAAATAGGGTTTTAGTAAGTAGGTCTAATTTGTGAGCCCTCGTGACTGATGTTGTGGTATATATTAGTATAAATACCAGCCTACCTAGGCTATTCTTATCGATATCTTGCATCTTCTACACAGTTCTCCTCTCTAAATTAAAACAAAAAAAAGCCAAAACAAAAAATATGTTGCATAACATCGATATCCCATCTTTGGAGATTTAGGGCACTTCATCTGGGATTCAGCCACAGGCTCAACAGGCTCCACAGGGTCCACAGGCTCCACTTCCGGCAGCGGTTGGAATTCACCTCACCAGGGCTCTAAATGCCCTGGAAGGTGAAAGAGAGCTTCTATTGGAGAAGCAGACCAAGCTGATGGGAAAATACCAGGAGTTTGTCGCGTTTTTCGTACAGTGCAGCACCATTTGCGTTTTGATGATGGCAGGTGGGCTCTTCATAGGCTACTATCTCCACTACAAGGTTCATGGCTAGGGCAGTGATGATATAGCCATGAACCTTGCTGTAGAGATAGTAGCCTATGAAAAGCCCACCCGCCATCATCAAAACGCAAACGGTGCTGCGTTGTACGAAAAACGCGAAAAACTCCTGGTAATTGCCCATCAGCTTGGTCTGCTTCTCCAATAGAACCTCTCTTTCACCTTCCAGAGCATTTAGAGCCCTAGTGAGGTTTAATTCCAACCGCGGCAGTGGAGCCTGTGGAGCTTGTGGATCAATTTTACGGTCCCTCGCAAGTGAAGTAGTGAGCCGAGTTAAGTCTTCTTCTTTTGAACAAGTTGGTTGGCTTGTTGTGTGGATGCCTAGTGTTATTCATCATCAACCTCACCCCATGTATTCTGTATTCCATATTAGATATATGGTAGTGCCATTGCTGTATTTGATCTCTAGATCCTGTCTAGTTCCTATCTATATATTGCGCCGTGTCATCTACATTTTTACATCTTCTTGTTCTAGAATGATTTCAGAAAGAGCAATTAGGAAAGCATATGCCTTTCAGAATTTTACTTACCAGAAGATCTGGCTAAATATTAATTCTCCAAAGTTGCTTGCAAATTAGAGCCTCATTAAATAAGCAAATATCCTGAAACACAAGTTCCCCTGAAACTTTAGGTAGTGTTAAATTTGAAACATATGTATTTTACGAGAGTGCGCTCAACGAGGATAGAACACAAATAAACAACTAAAATAGCGGAAACAATAAACCGAAGATGTAAAAAAAACTCTTCAGGGAAGCGTCCCACTTCCCCTCAGAGATCTTTCATTGATAAACCATTTGTGCACACTTGTATAGTTTGAACTTACACGACTCGAACTCCTATGTACCCTAGCCACAACTACACACGATTCTATCAATTACTTCTCCGTCCACGTCCCGTGGACTTTCTAACGAATACTTAATCCCTAAGTGTTAAACACGAAGATGTCTGAATAAAACAAATCAAAAAGAAAACAAAACGACTTCAGTTCTTCGAATATTGCGAGGATTATGAGAATGACAGCAACCTTAATTCAATCTTCAAGCAGGGTATATATACAACTCCCTTAGGCCTGGAGTCTTCTCCAAGTTCCTTCCTTATTCTGTGATCTCCGTGATCTTCTTGCCTAAAATAGGATTGAAACTTGGAAAGTAAATCTTCTTTGAATCTTCCTTGATTTCCTTTAGATCTCGTTAATGTACATACGTGTTTCCCTCTTCAACCGCCATGCACACCGATTTCCTACAACATAATACCATAATAAGATCATGCAATCTCATATATGTATATAATATAAACAAATATAAATAAAAGTAACTTCCCTTTTATAGATTCCTTGTGCTTGTAGGAACATATATTCAATATATTTATTTTGAACTTATGTCAAATAAATATACTCTTTCAACTGTTAATTATTATTTTCACAGCTTCCAGTATATAACGAAATGCCTTCTTCTTGCATCTCCCAAATCCCAGTGGCAATCCTAGATATCTTGTTGAATGGTGAGCCACTATTCCTTGAAGGGTTTCACAAATGTTTGCTTTCACTTGCTCTGGAGTTTTCCTACTGAAGAAAACAATTGACCTACTCATATTCACCTTCTGGCCGATAAATAAATTGTATTTCTCCAACAGACTTGTGATAAGAACATCTTGATGGGAATCAGCCTTACAGAAAAACAGAGAATCATCTGCAATAAGGAGGTGTGAGATAGCAAGGTCTGCTCTTGAAATTTTCAATCTTCTATACATCCCTCTCTCAGCAGCAAAATTAACCAGTAGGGATAAAACCTCTGAACCAGGAGAAAGAGGTAAGGGGAGATATGATCTCCCTGCCTAAACCTTCTACAGGAAGAAATGAATTCTCTTACTGCTCCATTATGTTGAAAGAGTAAGTAGGAGTGGAAATAACTTTTTTACATCAAAAAATAAATATATACTGAAATTAAATTTATATTAATATAAACATGTTAGCGAGATAATATATTAATTAACTTACATGCTAGCCTTAACAGACTCATATTTAACGTTCTATTAAAGAAAATATTGATTAAAAAGATGAAAAATGGATGATCCAACTTATTTTTGGGGGTCAAAACAGACATATCATATAAACATGACCCATTTAACATCTCTATTCCTCCATCACACAACTATCTACTAGTTTAAAACTATAAAAATAACACCAATTATATTTTGTTTAACAAATTATGACATTATTATCAAGAAAATAAATAAATACACACAAACATTGACAAAACCTAAAAAAATATGAAAAAATTCTGCTTACCTGATTTTTATTTTTGTATGTGACTGTAAGAAAATCTAAATAGATAAAATAAATAATATTTTTCCATAATTTCAATATATTAGATTTTAATTGTAATGAGATAAATCTATATCTATATAATATAAAAAGGTTTGGCATTTACTTGAAAAAGTAACTGAATTCCCGCCTAAATAATTTATTTTTACTTTTATTAGTATTTTTTTTTTTTTGAATTTTTTTTTTTTTTCCAAACATCAAATATTTTATATCACAAATACTGAAATGTACAAATCGGTAGCCAAATGGCCACAAATACACCCCTGCCAAGCAAGCTAGGACGAGGTACAATACGGGATCGCTCGAAAATCAAGCTACCCTAAGAGACCAGGCACGGTCATGACACCCAAAAGCAAATCAGAACAGACAAAACAGAAGAGACCACAGAAAATCTAAACCACAAACAAAAGAAAAGACTAAAGAACTTTAGACACTAAGTACAATCTATAAGAGCACACTGAGGAAAAAGAGGCAAGATGGATCTAATGTCATCCACCAGGACAGCAAATTTCGTGTTGCATAGGGTGTTGCTCGATATCATTTGGAATAAATCTTTGTCTGTGAACCTTAGCTTCACCTCTTGCCATCCTAGTTGCAGACCCTTCTCCAACCATTCTCTAATGCAAAATAGAGTCACATCCACTGGTTGCTTATGAGCAGCATCCCTAGATTGAGACAATAATGCCACCTCAGAGTTGTTCATTAAAGCCACTCCTTGTATGCACCAATCAACTTGCTGAGATGTAGAAGAACTGGGATTATTTAAGGGGTCCCCTAATCCTAGCATCTCAGAAGGATCCTGGCCTTTGACATGTTCTTGCAGCTCTTGATGAAACAGCTTTCTACCATATTTAGTGTCATCAAATTCCATCCACTCCAATTTTGCTCCCAAGACTAACTGTTGTTCAGTCAATATAACATTTTGAAACCGGCAAGTGTTCCTTGTTTTCCACATCCACCAAAGGAGATAGGTGGATAGTGAAATTCTGTCTCTATTGTATTCAGAGGTGCTCATGCTGTTCAGAGTCAGCCACCAATCCAGAAAAGTAGTCTGCCTATCTTCCAAGCAGTTCCATGTGAGGCCTGCAAGCTTCCATACCCTTTGTGCTCTAGGACAGAAGAACATTATATGCTCTAGGTTTTCTTCAGCTTCACCACAAATACTGCATATGACATCTACCTGTACTCCTTTCTCCTTCAATCTACACATGGTGGCCACCCAATTGTGGATGCATCTCCACAGGAAGTTCCTAACCTTGGGCTTGATTTTTAACTTCCATAGTCTTCTCCACATCTCCTGCTTAGCTTTGTCTCCATTGCTGCTTTCAGCCCTCTCATTCTGTCTCAGCTTTGATTGAAGAATTGCATTGTAGGCTGCCTTCACAGAGAATTGCCCCCTTGGGTCTGTGTGCCAAATCAGTTTATCATTCATATTCTGGCTACTGATATGAGTCTTCAAAATGAGATCTGCATCCATAGGGGTGAAAGTCTGAAGGATTAGATCAGTATCCCATTTGTTTTCACCTGCAATCATAAGGTCACACACCCTTTGCAATTTAATTCTGTCACCTTCAAAACAACAAGTTGGTTTGAAATGATTTGAGTTAGGTAGCCAGGGGGAATCCCAGACCCTAATTGATTGCCCATTCCCAACTTGGTATCTCAAACCCAGAGCTAAAGAAGCCCTACACTCAAGCCACCCTTTCCACAGCCAAGAGTCAGAGTCTTTTTTCCTAACTTCTAAAAAACTTTGCTTCAGACAGTATCTACTTCTCATCACTCTGCTCATAAGAGTATTAGGCTTAGTCAACATTCTCCAAATCTGCTTCAAAATAAGGGCTTCATTCATGATACTAAGATCTCTAAACCCCATACCTCCTTCTAACTTAGGGATAGCTAATCTGCTCCAAGAGGCCCAATGAATTCTATTTCCCCCATCTTCCTTCTTACCCCACCAGAATTGAGCCACATCTCTGCAAATGTCTAAACATACCCCCACCGGCAGTTTGAACACAGACATGACATATAAAGGAAGAGCACATAACACAGTTTTAATTAGAATTTCCTTTCCAGTTTCACTCAAGAAGGAGTTTTTCCAGCTGGTTACTTTATTAATCACACTCTCTCTCACAAAAGCAAAAGTTTCTTTTTTGTTCCTACCTATCCCCATTGGAAGCCCCAAATACTTGGATTTTTTTGCCACAACAATCCCTTGAAGGATTTGACAGATGCTGCTTTGATCTTGGGCTGAGGAATTGGCAGAGAAAAAAATGTTGGATTTATGGAAATTTACAGACTGACCTGAGGCTGGACAATAAGAAGTCCAACATTTTCAATAAATATAATTACTATACATAATTTGGTCAAATACAATAAAAAAATCTTCAAAGATCTCCAAATCACCTTTTCAATTGAAGAGCAACCAAATCTGTAATATTTAATCATAATTAAATCCTTTAAGATATTGAATCTAAATCAATGAAACGAGTGAGCTGAAATGAATAAAATCGCCTAATTTATTTGTGCATACACATCACTTTGCAATATACAAAATAATTTATTTCCTAATAAATTGTTGTTTTCCAAACAAAAATATAAATAAAACGTGTGGATTAAAAATTATAAATATATATAATAAATTAATTTGGCAAATCAACAATATCTACCAATCAAAATAAATCAAAATAAAATGGATAGATAACCGTCAAATTTTTACAATTTAACTTATCTAGATTATGATATCTTAATAAAACATGTGAAAATAATAGCCATGGAACATTTACAACTTTTTTTTTTTTTTTCAAAATTTGTCATGATTACAAACATGAGAACTAATGTGTTATTTATTTGATATAGATATCAGTTTGGCAATAAGTATATATCACAAGCATATATTACGTGTTAATTTTCAAAACAAACACCCATAAAACTATTTATTGGAAGATCAACTAAATCCTCCTATAGTTTCCATACAAACAATTATAATTTACTAATAGGTCGTTGCTAAAGGTAATAAATTGGAGAATTATAATGGGTAACATATTTAAATCCAATATATTTTAATAACCTTGCAATATATATAAAAAAAACCAAATAAATCACAATTTCTGATTTGTGTAAATAACTTGTGATGACAATAAAAAATTGCAAATCGTTTTATATTTGATGTATATGAAAATTGTTAACTAATCAACTAAATTGACAAAAATAAAAAAAAAATATGTTGTCTTTTTTAAATTATTTCCAATCAAAATATTTTTGGAATTTATTTCAATTAATTTTTCTCTAACTCTATAAATTAAGAGATAATCGTTGGAAAATCTCATTATGCATTCAGCATTCTATTTTTAACTAGTACGTAACCCGTGCAATGCACGGACTATATTCATTTTGGGAAATATAGTGTAGTACCGGTGCGCAGTACGGTGGGATTATTTCCTCAAACCTTTTTTTCTAAACTTTATTTAATATTTTTTTTTATAAATTAATAATTTGATTGTAATAGAAAAAAAGAGAGAGAAATACAAAGTACAAAAAAAAAATCATATATTATTAAAGACTATTCTATACACAACATTATTGGTTTGATTTGCTTTCAAACCTTCTTCTCCACAAATTAAAATTTTCAGACCCTTTCTATTAGTAACACGGGAGACAGCGACATATAATTGGCCATGACTAAAAACTGGTTTCTTCAAGAATAAGCCAACATGAGATAAGGATTGACCTTGACTCTTGTTTATAGTCATTGCATACGAAACCATAATGAGGAACTGCCTTCTTTGGAATTTGAATGGTACTACATCCGAAGGAGTTATGGTCATTCGAGGTATCAAAACTTTATCACTTGCATGATCGTCACTGAGATTTACACACGAGAACATGATTAAGATGAATTATGACCTCGTAACTTGTGTGGAGTTGAGTACAAAAGATTTCAAAAATTAATTTTTAAAGTCTTTATCGTAAAAAAAATTTGGCATGTTTTTTATCATATCGGTTAATTTATTAATTTTACAATTACAAATCAAGATTAATGCCAATCGAAAAAATTATATAACAAATAAAATGTGATTTTCTATCTAAAATTTAGTATGTATCTAATGTTTCTTTATATCTTATTCCTTTTTTATATCTTAAAAATACCTAAAATCGTATAAATGTAAAAAATATCTAATGTATTATATATTATTATAGAAATATGTGTGAAGTCACCTAAAAAAATTAACCTATTTATGTATAGATACACCTCCTTAATATAGAGAATGGATAAAAACAATTATCAAGATATGTCTAAATATCTAAAATATTGCAACCCAACAAACATTAAGAATACCTAAAATATCATTTTTTAAAAATGTGAAATTAACTTTTTTTCTCTATAAAATCATGTTTAAAGTTATATCCACTCTTATATATCGGGTAAAAATTGCCTGTTTAAAACTATATAAAATATTATGAGTTAACATATTACCTCATGCTAAATTTGTTGGGAGGAGATGGGAAAATCTATATGCAATGATGAATTACATAATATATCTAAAATTAATATTAAGATGATATCGACCATTAGGATGAATTATGACCTAACTTCCATATGCGGAGTAAGTACAAAAGATTTCAAAAATTAATTTTTGAAGCCTTTATCGTAAAAAGAATTTGGCATGCTTTTTATCATACGGTTAATTTATCAATTTTACCATTACAAATCAAGATTAATGCCAATCGAAAAAATTATATAACAAATAAAATGTGATTTTCTATCTAAAATTTAGTATGTATCTAGTGTTTCTTTAAATCTTATTCCTTTTTTATATCTATAGATATAGATATTAAAAATACCTAAAATTGTACATATGTAAAAAAAATATCTAATATATTATATATTATTCTAGAAATATGTGTGAAGTCACCTAAAAAAATTAACCTATTTATGTATAGATACACCTCGTTAGTATAGAGAATGGATAAAAACAATTATCAAGATATGTGAAATTAACTTTTTTTTCTATAAAATCATGTTTAAAGTTATATCCACTCTTATATATTTAGAGCCTAATGCGAAAATATTAGTAATTATATGCGTGAATAAATTAGTAATTATATGCATGAATAATATGTATTACAACTTAAAAATTATTAATTAGACCGTAAACAATTACAACATAAAGAAAAACATTAATTAGACCATTATTTTTATTTTATGTATATAGTAGATATAAAATAAGATGTTGGTGAAAAACTCAGAAAGTTGATTCATTTTATCATGTCTTTAGTTAAGTAGTTAGAAAATTGCGAACACGTTTAAAATGCTTGACTAAATTTATAAAATTATCGAAAAATTCAAACGATTCACAGAGGCGCATATTGCGAAATTTTTCAAAATAAATTAATTATGTATAGTAATATATTTAGGCGGGATTTTAGATGATTATTAGTTACTATTATCAGATGATGTTCCGTAATATATTTAGGCGGGATTTTAGATAATTTTTACTTACTATTATCAGATTATTTAGGTAGCCTCTTTATAAAAACATGTTTAAAGTTATATCCACTTTTATATATTAGAGTCTAATGTGAAAAGATTAGTAACTATATGCGTGAATAATATAATATGTATTACGTGAAAAACAATACTCTAATATGCGTGAATATGTATTCTATAGCACACGTGATTTTAGTTAGGAATTAATTTGGAATGATTTAATTAAGATATATACAAATATTTGACAAAAAAATCTAACCAAATCTTGTAAAAATCGGATTGTATAAATAGATAAGGCTGGAAATCAATAACTAAAATATCAAAAACGTTTGAATTGGTTGAAGGCGGGCAGATTCAATTTTTTGCCAAAAAAAATCCTCATTATAGTATTTATTTAGGCGAGAATTGAAATCTTTTTTTTGCTGATTTTTTAGATTTTTTCAAACAAATATCATTCCCTCTTTATATATTAATAGATAGATTATCAAATTGTATTATTTTTGTGCGAATGTAGGATTTGATATCATTGAATTGTTTAGTTTAACTTGTTACGTTATAAACAGGATAATATTGAATATTCGTCTACCATATATTAGATGAAGAATCCACATATATAGAATATTAGACATTTAATATTCCGGCTTTGTATTTTATGCTATCTTCGATTATTAAAATTTGTAATTCAAAAATGAGATGAAAATGGCCAAATATTTTATGAAAAAAGTTATTAGTAACATTCAATATTAGTGCAATTGTAGAATTCAATATCGTTAATTGATTTAATTCTATTTGGACATGAGAAACGGCCTAGTATGAAATTATTATATAGCAAAAATTATATTGTATGAATAATAATTCACATATATGGAATTCTTATCATATATGTATGGTTTTTAATTAGATAAATACAAAAATGAATCAGTGTGATTGGATAATAATATTTTGAATTTTTGGATTTCAAGCTCAAATAAAAGCAGGATTATTAAAAAAAAAATCAAAATTCAATAATTCCGAATTTATTTAGGTAGAAATTTGATTACTATTTTAGGTTAATTATATGACATATCTATAGTAATATAAAGAGGTTGTTGGAAAAATACAAAAATAGTAAGGTTGACCTAAAAAATAATGTTTTGACTTTCTATTAACGGAAAGTTAAAAAAAATACATGTGAATCTTTAGTAACAAAATCTGAATCCTATTTTTTTGGTAACTAATTTGGAGATTCTTATGACAAAATTTGAATTCTATTTTTTTCGTATTATATTTTATTTTTTTTACTAATATTTATATCATATATTTTTTGGTTACAAATTTGGAGATTCTTGTGCAAAAAATTTGTCAATTATTTATAAAAAAAATTCTAAATACAAATTAACTTAAAAACCGTACAAATTGGATACAAATTTTGGAAACAAATAGTTGTATAATTCTTAACCAATTCTTCTAATCTTATTGAATAATTTTTTTCTTTAAAAAAAAGTGAGTAAATTGGATAAAACCACGTGCAATTTTTATTTTAGAATAAAACTGATATTTGGATGGGATGTAAATTCAAAATTGTGTCCATATTTTTTTGTAACAAAAGTTGTTCATTTGATATATAAAAATTAAAAAAATCTTAAAATATCCTTAAATATTTAACTTATTTGAGATCAAGATTTGTTAGGTCTTTAGTTATGATTTAAAAGAAAAAAAAATTATACAAAATTTCACTCTAAATCTCACATTCACACTTAAGATTTCATAGTATTCCTCTAAAATTTGATCATCTTAAAAGTCTCAAATCTTAAAAAATCTCAAAGTGACACTCAAAATTCTAAACGAATACATATTATTTAATATTATTTACCCGTGCATCGCACGGGCCACATACTAGTTATATATTAATAGATATATAAATTAATAGATATGGATGTAGTATAACATTCAATTGACTACTGTGTACACGTAATAATTAAGGATTAAACAAAATGCAATCAACATCAACACAAAGGAGACCAATTTTCGTGAAGAGATCCTCAAACCAAAGAAAAAACGACGACATTGTCTCTTTCTCGTGTGAACTCAAATTATTGTCATTAATCTTATATGTACAAATGAGAAAAGTAAAATAGATCATGCATTACATAATTAAAAGAATCTCTTCATCTCTTTCATAGTAGATCATCACATATCACCAAATATAATCGATTCACATGAAAAAGAGAAAACGAAAGAAAAAAAAAAAGAGTGAGTTAAAATCTAGAAATCAAAGCCGCTGCCTATGTCACCATGCCGTCGTCGTACCCATCTGCATAGACAACCGCGTTTCTGACATCTGACGCCATCTCGTTGTATGAACCCAATCCTACCGCAACATGGCCGCCATCCCCATCTTGTTCTGTAACCATACCCGCCTCCCTGGGCCTCTCCCTCCCATTTTCGCTCCAAATAGTTTGAAAAACAAAGTCGAGCAATAATTTGTTTATTTTCTAAATTGAAACACACAAATTCTAAAACCTGGACATAATGAACGAAACAACGAAAACATAAAATGGAGCAGCATCTACATATTATATAACCTCTCCCGTTGTGCCACACACAATGTACTGGCAAGTACTCGAAACAGCTATAATGTATATCTAAATCTCAACTTCTTGTAAGCTATATCCTTCAGATACATGGACATCTACTCACAATAATCATATTTTTTAAAATTATCCACACCATGAATTTTCACCAGTTGAATAGTCAAAACATTCATTTTACAACATTACATATTCTTGAAAAATATACATAAAGACAGAAGTTTTGCCAAGCAAATAAGAAAAAGCAAACAACATATATAAGATAATTCCAAGCAATAACTCCACACACCTATGATCGTGACTTGAACCGTATATTGACCATTGAAATAATATTTCACTAACAATACTTCAGTTTATGCGGCTGAATGAAGATTGAAAATTACTAACACAATTTCACTTCAAAATGTTGACAGATGAATATAGCTTCTTGTTCTTTTTCCATATTTTATTTTCAATTATTCCAACCAATCCATAAGTACGTGCTCATAAAAATATCAAATTTTATTAGAACAGTACAAAACATTTCTATTATAAATACAACCTCACCTGCATAATTCGGTAATTTCGTATCATAGCCTCTTCGGGGCCTCGGGCAGAAGAATTTAATAGAGAAACTTTGGTTTTTTGTCTTTTCCACTATCACTATTATCTGTTTTCTGAGTCTAAGCCTGCTGCTTGCCGCTCTTTGTCCAACCATCAAACCCTAGGGGAGCGGTGGCGAGCAAGACTGGATCTTGAAACGACTGCAACGATAGCCTGAGTATTAGTGCGGTGCGGCTGTTTCTCGAGAGAAAATCAGGAAATTGGACAGCTTGAAACTCCATGGCCGAGGAGCTCGTCTCCGCCGGAGCCCCACCGGGAAAAAGGACTTTATGGTGTCGGCTATGGCGTCGAATTCCAGAGACAGACAACATACTGACTGCAGCACCTAAAATCAACAACACTAAATAAAAATCAATGAATAATCAGTTCTTACTACAATTGCAGAAGGCTTGTCATCACGGTACGGGCATCTAGAATGATAAGGATTTCCAGCATATCCAGAATAATAAGGATTTCCAGCATAATAAGGATTTCCAGTCCTGCTCCCTGCCAATAATTTTTATACTTCATCATAAAATTGGAAAAAAAGAAACAGACAACATAATGACTGCAGCACCTAAAATCAACAAAAGTAAATAAAAGTCAACAATTAATCAGTTCTTACTACAATTGCAGAAGGCTTGTCCTCGCGGTATAGGCATCTAGAATAACAATGATTTCTAGAATAATAAGGATTTCGAGCAAATCTCCCTGGCATCGGTGCAAGCCAGTGAGGTGACCATCGATATCCATATCGATTTCTCTCGGCGCTTCTCACATAGAAGACCTCATCGTCGCCGTCGGAATCAGTTTCAGACTCCCTCGCGCCTTCTAGCACTGGGGCATCTTCTTCTTCTTGCTCTTCTTTGTTCGATTCAGGCAAAAAAATTTTAGGTACCTCCCACAAGCCCTTCTCTCGGAAGAGTGTGGACTCAATGTAGCTCAGTCCCGTTAAAATATTTTTGATTTCCTACACGAATTAGCAAAAATGGGCTGTTAAAAAAACTCAACCGAAAAATCTATAACCCGAAAATCAAACTGTTTTTTCCTCTTTTTTTTTTTTTTTTTTCAAGTCTTGCCTGATCAATGCAAGGAGAATCTTCAAGCCGGAAATATTTGCGACCTCTAAGCAAAACATAATCTTTTCAGTGACCCGTACTGGAAGCCCTACCAGAAAAGGCGAATCGACCGAGGGGTGACCACCAGATACAGAAACGGAAACAAAGGGAGGGGATTACCACCAACAATCGAACACCTGCCGGCGACCGGGAGGAAGGCACCGAGAGGGCTCACCATCTCCATCCGCAGACCCGCGCTGCGCTTGGGGACAGAACTCCAATCTCAGACGAACCACGATGACATCACAGGCATACAACTTCAGGGATGGGTCAAGCAGTCGAGGTTGACCACCGGCTGGAGCCACGCCGTCCCCCGAGGAAGGCAAAGCAATAGAGCGAGAGGAGGGGAGACGACAGATTTGGGGATTAAGTTTTCTAAGGAGAGGAGAGGGCTGTTCGGCGGATATCTTGGAGTGAAATTATTCCAGTTCTTCGATATTTGAAAGAGTCCAACCATCAAATGATATTCTTTCGAAAATTTTAAGATTGTTATTTAGTTATAAAAATATGGTCAAACTAATCTGATAGCATATATCATCGATATTCTCCCACTTTTTAGGAAGATCTTATTTTTAAATTTCTGAAAAATTCAAACAGATTTAGTACAGGCAGGATATTTTAATTTTTGTCAAATATTTACCACAAGTAGTAATTTTGAAATTTTAGGCGGGAATTACACTCTTTTTTTTGCTGATTTTCTCCTTGATTTTTTCAAACAACTATCATTCCCTCTTTATATATTAATAGATTGCTTACAAAATTACACTATTTTCAGTAAAAATTATATTTTCATAGTTATGGAGAATCATTAACTCATTTGGTTACTTTTTTCTTCAACATATCAAATCAAGTGGATAAATATAATGATATGGACCATAACAATTAATAATAATCCACAAATAAACTTTGAACATAGCAACCGTGTTCTTTTGTTTTTTTTGTTAATATATATTTTTATGAACATATATTTGGACGTTTTATTTACGTTTAAAAATTACAAGTAATTCCAATATTTTTTTGTTAAGAAATTTCTATTGTTACGCTTTGTAAACTACAAGATTATGTTTCCCAAAATATAAAGATACATGACAGCATTATACATGAAAAAAATCTAAAGTTTCTAAACACGATTCTTTTAATAGTGCATACATATATTAACTATTCGTGAGATGGAATATGGATTATAAGAAAAAGAATATCATGCTAAATTTAAACGTATATCCTCAAACAAATAAAAAATATTTTTAATCTATTAAAATTGTCGCCCGTCCCAATTATAAGAGCATCTCCAATGCTCCACTTTGAACATTAATTAAATTTGAACACATGTCAAATGATGAATGAAATGTAAATCCATATAATATGAATGTCAAAAGAGAAGACTTTAATTTGGAATGCACATCTCCAATGCATCCCTTTCAAAAGATTAAAATAGGTTAGTTTTTTTATGAATTGGCTTTCAAACACTCTTTGGAAAACTAGAAAGTGGGCTTCACACTTTGGATATTTATTGTCTCCATGTCAGCATAAAAGAGTCCATAACATTATGGATTGGAGAGTAATTTTTGTAATTACTTTATAACTTGATGATGTAGCTAAGAGCATCTCCAATGCTATAAGTGTGAAAGACCATTATTTTTAACACATGTCAATTAGTAATTGTAATGTTAATCCACATTAGAATAATGTTAAAAGACTAGAAATTTCAATGGAACTAGTATCTCCAATGCATCAATTTGATAAGAAGTTATTTGTATAGGTGGACCAATTAAATAATTCATTGATACAAAAAAAATAAAAAATAAAAATAAATATAAAATAAATTGATGAGTCATCATCATGTTTAACATGGTGTTAGATATTAGAAAGTGTGCTCAACATTGTCAACATTAAATGACATCCACCTCATCATGAAAGAGTTCATGACAAGATGCATTGGAGAAAAAAACAGAGACACACTTTCAAAAGTTGGTGATATGGATGACTTTTTATAATGTCAAAAGTTGCATTGGAGATGCTCTAACATTTTATTAAATCAACATCACATATTGGAGATGCTCTGAGAGTCAACTTTTATGTTCTCAATCAATTAAGATCTATAAATCTAATCAGCTTGCTTTTTCGAAATTATCCTTTCTATTTTTCGAAAACAAACATTTGTTTTGATTTTGATTGATTGATTGTTATCATACATATGAGTTTCAGAACAGGTAAAGCCTTTTTATTTTTGGTTAATTTACATATTAGTTTTTTTTTAAAACATAACTTATTATTATTATTTGTTTTTGTTCTTCAGAAATTACAAAAGAACATCATCATGCACAGTAAAATAACAATTACTGAAAATCAAGCACAAGGTATTGTTTGCAGTGATCATCAATTGATTTTTTTGCAATTCCTGTTCCTGAAAATATTTTATCGTTTAGACGTCGTAAACACAAATGGGTGCGAGTTGAGAAGAGCAGGTCAAACTTTTCGAAGCGAAGTTCAGTCAGTCTGTAATTGAATGAACCAAGCATAGGCAAAGACGACATAATGAAAATACGACACACATCAAGTATTACTATGATCGACAATCTAAAATTGTTACTCGACTCATGCAAATCTGTATATTACATAGTATGAATATGTAGTTGTTTCCTATTTCTATTAAAACTATTAAAACTCATTTATTTATATGTCTTGCCCATGAGAAAAAGTATTGTAGGTAGTTAAAATTGTCATCCAACTATTTTACTTTTTTATAATATATGTTATATAAATATTATACAAATTCAAATACAAACATTTTATTATATTTTTGTGTTCAATGTACTAATTAAACTTATTTACATTTTTATTCGAGTTGTTCGTGCCACAAGACCAAATTTCAGAACTAATGCTATCGTGGCGCAATCGAACTCCATGTTTGATTATTTTTAAACCTTCACCTCTTAGGTACATAACAAATATTATTTATGTATATTATTTTTTATTGTTAACGCCTACACGTTGTTTGTAAAATTTTAACATTTTATTATTGAAGATTTAGTCATCACTGAAACTCACTCTAAGGCCGACACCCCTATAGCTTCAATAGCTGCATTAGCAGCTGAACCCACCTATACATATGTTGTTTGTAAAATTATTGAAATTTTATGTGCAGTATTTAGAAGCGGATCATCATATTTAAATGCAGTTGGTAATGATAATCTAATCGCAAGTAATTCATATTAGAAATAACGCATTATTTTTTATGTTATTATGGACAATAATATATTTTTATGTTATACCAACTTCATGTTAACCGACCAGATTTCTATTGGTTTGTCTAGAAGACAAACAAAGATATTGTGTACAAAGAGGTGTTTAATAGTTTGTTTTTTATTTGATTTATTTAATTTTGTTTATTTCTAAATATAATAATATAAGGCTTCATAAATAGTCTGTAAACTGTTCACCCCGTGCGTCGCACGAGATTTATACTAGTTTCAATGAAACCTAAACATAAAAAAGAAAATATTTTTTTAATCCAATCTCAGCCTAAGAGCACCCACAATGCTTTGGATCTCCTTTAAAAAAAAATCACATGCCATATAGGAAATAGACCTATCCTATAAAAAAATGTTTCACAATGCAATTAGAAGTGAACCTAGTCTAGCTTATGTGACAATAAAAAAAGAGATCAAGTCCACTCTTGGGTCTATTTTAGACCCAAGTGTGAACATTACAATAGCAATCATTTACTATTATTATATTTTTATTGGTTGTTAAGTATTGTAGACTTACTATTTTTTTCTTACATTAGATAGATTTTGAATTTTTTAATATTTGTCCATGTCATTACAGATTTAAGTCTATTTATTTGGCACATGTACAAAAAGAGACCCAAAACATTGTAGGTGCTATGAGATCCAGCAAAAAATAGGAGAGTCCATACTGGAAAATGATAACCGGACATCAGCATAACTTGGCCGCGACGAAACCCTTCTTTTATATTCTGCGATCTGCCCAAGCGGTGAATCATCATACAGAATGGCGACGGCGGCGGTGGAAACTCGGAAGCCTGATGACTCGAAGCAGATCCACCAGCAAGGCGCCGTGTCCGGTGGCGGCGAAGGGCTCCGGCAGTATTATCAGCAGCACATACAGGATATGCAGCTACTAGTCCGTCAGGAGATTCACGATCAGCAGCGATTAGAAGCTCAACGCAATGAAGTAAATGCCGGAGGTATGTTTTAATGTTGTCATCTCACTATGGATTCAATTGTGGATGTGGACTTTACTTGTTGCCGTTCTGAAACCCTAGGGCGTGGGGAATAGTTTTTCAGCTTTTTTTTCTTCTTCTTGTTATGTAGTTTATGTAATGATTTTCTTGTATGTTTTGGGTGTTAATTTGCTTTGGAGTGGGACTTTTTTTCAAGCTTTCAAAATAGGCTGAGTAGACATTAGGTTTTGAGTGTTGGCAAGATATTCCTTTTGATGGTGAAACTTAAGAAAATATGGGTGTATGGCAATAATTTTATCTTGAATAGGATTTTTGTCCTACATTGGCTAGTTGATCCTCTTTTTGCTTTTGAAAAAATGATTTAGTTTTCTTGTTTCATTGGATGTTGATTTGGAGAATTTTTTCTATTCTTCCACACTAGGGTTGGTATCTGGCTTATTTTATTTGGACTGTCTGGTTTTTGTTCAACAATAACAAAATTTGAAAACAAGTTTTACTCATGAAGATTTGGACCTCATAGTAGCCTTAGACTGGAAGTTTGAAGCTCCATTGTAGGTATATATGTGCCATGACTAGATTTCACTATTTATGTTCATCCAAGCATGATGTTTTTTTCATGGCTCTCCACATTCTTATCCTAATGTGGTTGTTGTTGAGGTGGGATTGGTAGAAATTGGCTTGTTAAAGATGGATACAAAAAAGTTTGGTATAAAGCAGATTTTATGCATTATAGATTTGTTTAGGACGTGGTATGGGGAATATATCTCCAATTAAAACAATTTGTTTCCTAATGACAGTGAGATAAGTGAAGGAAGAGTTTCAGCTTCTTCAGGAGCCTGGATCATATGTGGGAGAAGTTGTCAAAGTCATGGGAAAATCTAAGGTCCTTGTTAAGGTTAGTTTCATATCTTCTGCAACAGCACAATCCTTTCATACGAGGGTTCAATATAATTTATATAGTTTATTACTCTCTTTCTTCCTGCTTTTCTGCTTTTCTCAGTTCTGATGTTATATGTAGCAATCAAATATTTACGAATGGGTGCAGATTGATGCTAGTGTTTATTCAAGATTTTAATTTGGACTGTCTTTGGTTCTTATTTTGTTTCTTATTTTTCCAAAAGAGGGATCTTTTATCATTTTATCTGACTGGAAAATACAAATTGAAAATTTGGAGAAGAGTTTTGTGATTATTATTTTCCCGAGTCTTCATATTTCAAGAAGTGGGGTTTATTAACTGTTTGTTAAGAAGGATTGAATTTAGAGTGGTATTATTCAATGGAGCTTCTCAGGAAACTGGACTTTTTCATATGAATTGGTTGCTTTTATTTCTATCTTTCGACTTCTTCAAAGGTGTGATGTCTGTGCATGTTCTTTTCTTTACCTGGCTTAACAGTTATAAGATACAAAGTAAGTTTAATTCTGGTCCAACCTCTTACAACGAATAGGTCTGTGTGAGGAAAAAAGAGTATAAATTTTCTGAAAGCAATTATTCAGTTTGTACTTTTGTTTCCTTTGTCAGATCTTCATGTGTTCTGTCGGACAATGATCTTTTGTACTTTTGTTTCCTTTGTCAGATCTTCATGTGTTCTGTCGGACAATGATCTTCACGTTGTCTCAACTTAACAATATTAGTAAAAGAAGCTTTTGTCTACCTATTATTTTCTAATATTGAATTTTCTAATATTATTTTTGTGCTATTGAATTGATCTACACTAAACACTCCAACCCTTCACATGTTAAAATGCTTGTCACTCCTTAAGAGCCTCCTTGATCAAGATCTTCTTTGACATCCATAATCCTTTAAACATCCACAAGTTGCGGGTTTTCCACAACACTAAAGTATATGGGTGGTCAATTGAATCTTATCCTAAAATTTTTATGATCCATCTAGAGCACAGATTTGCCACCACTAGTTCTTGAAGTTGCATTCATCCCCTGAGATGTCATCCCAATTGATTGGGGTTATCCTCCAGACCTTCTTTGCTCTCTGGTATCTGAAGAACAAGGGCTCAATTGATTGTTTCCTCCTCTTCACAACCTTTGCACAATACCTCAATCTCCAAGCTTATTTTCTTCAAGTTTAAGTTGACATGTAAAATACCAAAGAAACATCTCTAGATGAAGTTCTTTATTTTACCTTTAATCCTCAGCTTCCAGCTCCTCAGTCTGGCTTGTTTCTCCTTCACTGCTGTTGAGCTACCTTCAGGTACATCCATCCTCTGCACTTTATCTTCAATCAGGTAGGCATAAGTTGAAGATACTGAGAACTTACCTTTGTTTTCCAGCCTCCAACTCCATTCATCCTTTTGTCGGGGTCTATAGAATCAATCTGCATAATAGCTCTGCAAAAAACAACTGAGCTAGGAGACTCTCATTCCAGAATTGTCTGTCAACAAGTCCCCGACCCAAATTGCTTCAATTCTGTTCCCCAACAACATATTTGGTTTCAGCTGACCCAGAGATAAAATTCAATTACGATCCTTTATCTTTTTTGCAGCCATTTCCAATTTTAACTTTGACTTCTGCCTCAATTATATGCTTTGTATCCATCCAAAATTTCCACAACCAGGAAGCATTTTTTTTTGGAGGATTCAAAGAAATAGCAATTAGGAAAGCATATGCCTTTCAGAAGTTTACTTACCAGAAGATCTAGCTAAATATTAATTCTCCGCTTGCAAATTAGAGCCTCATTGAATAAGCAGATATCCTAAAACCCTAGTCCCTAGTCCCCAGGTAGTGTTAAATTGTTAAATTGTTACAGGCTCTCCAGTGAATTCCCCTCTTCTGTTCATCCCCTTTGCTCCCCTTTTCTTTGTAAAGTGTGATTGGAAAAGACATTCCGAACACCGCAATGGATTTAACACTGCTTTAATAAGTACCTCTTTGCCAGGTGAGTTGAGGAACTTGTTTTCACAACTTCCAGTATATAACCAAATGCCTTCTTCTTGGATCTCCCAATTCCTAGTGGCAAGCCTAGATATCTTGTGTTGAATGGTGAGCCACTATTCCTTCAAGGGTTTCACAAATGTTTGCTTTCACTTGCTCTGAAGTTTTCCTTATGAAGAAAACAACTTACTCATATTCACCTTCTGGCCTGTAAATAAATTTCATTTCTTCAACAGACTTGTGATAAGAACATCTTGATAGGAATCAGCCTTACAGAAGAACCGAGAATCATCTGCAATAAGGAGGTGTGAGATAGCAGGGTCTGCTCTTGAATTTATCAATCCTCTATACATCCCTCTTTCAGCAGCAGAATTAACCAGCAGGATAAAACCTCTGAAACTTGGAGAACGAGGTAAGGGGATATATGATCTCCTGCCTCAACCTTCTAGAGGAAGAAATGAATTCTCTTACTGCTCTATTAATGTTGAAAGAGTAAGTAGGAGTGGAAATAATTTTTTTTTTTATATCAAAAAATAAATATATATTAAAATTAAATTTATATTAATATATACGTGTTAGCGAGATAATATATTATTTAACTTACATGCTAGCCTTAACAAACTCAAATTTAACGTTCTGTTAAAGAAAACATTGATTAAAAGAGATGAAAAATGGACGATCCAACTTATTTTTGATGGTCAAAACAGACATATCATATAAAAACTAGTTGCGACCCGTGCGATGCAAGGGATGATATATATTTCTGGAATATATAACATGTGCAATAATAAGTTTAGTAGAGTTTTTATATATTTAATAATACGGGGCGCAAAGAATGTAAAAAATCAAATATTATTGAACACTTTCTTGTACACAAGGTTTTTGGTTTGATTAGTTGGCGAGTCATCGTCCACACAAACTAATATTTTGAAACCACTTCGGTTGTTTACACGGGAGACAACACGAGAGACAAAAACGTATAACTGACCATGACTGAACGCTGGCTTCTTAAGAAATAAACTGACATGCGATAACGATTGTCTTTGGCTCTTGTTTACGGTCTGGCGTATGAAACCAATTCTGACATCGGAATGAGTTATAGCAATTCTAAGAAGCAACACTTTTCGCCAACGTGATCTTCAGTCAGTATCTTACACTCGATTTGATTAAATATACAATAACAAAGAGCCATGCTCAGTTCAAATGTTGATAAATCAATACAAAAAAAGAAGTGAAGTAGATGTATAATTTTTATAAATTTTGTTATGTGACATGTACTCTCCGGAGCATAAATTGGGGTCTGCACAACAAATAAATTGAAGAAAATTTAGAACCACGAAGGTAAGGAAGGTATTTGGTTATTTGTTTATCTTATTCGTATTATACGTTCCAAATTATAGTTTAAAATCAATTACCTGGCATAATGTTTTCGTCTCTGCATGCTTTTATGTGTTTATTTCCTCGACCTTTGTTGTTCACACGCTTTACATCCTTTTTATTATCCATGGTTGATCAATTGATTGTTGTGTTAATCTGAGTATGATTTTTACGGATTCTGAAAAAAAGACATAATAACAAATCATGAGAAGTAATGCATGTATAGTTTAGAAGACATCTTTGATGATTTGCAAAACCAAAATATGTTTGATTACCTCGCATGAAAAGAAACAGGATTTTGTTCTTATATATGATATATAAATATGCATATTGGTTCATGCTTATCTGGGAGAGGAATGAGATATTTGTGCATACAAATTTGATATGTTTGAGAATCTTGGATTGTTTAGATTTGTTTAAAATAATAAAAATGTATATTCTGATGTTTTATATCCTTACTATTACCCATGTTTAACAACTCAATGTTGTATTGATATGCCTGTGATATTAGCAGAGTTCTTCCGAGTCTAAAAAAATTATTAGAGAGTAGAAAAAAAGATGTGAGAATTAATGCAGTAATAGCTATGAATATTTCATAAATAATACAAAAATATTAATCAGTACCTGCTTACAATCGAATAGGCCATTGTTGTTCCTATGCGTATGATATTTGTAGAGTAATCACAAACCTACAAAATTAATAAAAAAAAAATTAATAATAATATAATAAAAAAATTAGTGAAGATTTAATAAATTTGATGATCAGTAGAACTCCATGACAGACTAATTGCGTACGTTTAGCACAACCTTTTTATTGTCCAGTTATTCTATTATATATATACTTATTGTAAAATACTTATCTCAAAAGATTTTAGATTGAGATTTCCATGAGTACACGTTTCCTTATTTTAAGAATCTTAATATTTTAAAGATTCTGCCAAAGCTCAAAATGGATACTCTTTTTACTGAAAATTTTGTTGTTTATATTTCAATGGTTGGACTGTACTTGTTCCTAATATATAGGGTTTTGTTATGAAAATTGATATACGACATGTGTTTGTTTCTTTTTTAAAATTTATATTGTTTTAGGAATTAAATTTGTTTAGCATTTTTGCATACATATTGTAAATGAGAAAGAATGATTCAAAATGGATTTTCATGGAAACACATTTCCTTATTTTAAGAATCTTAATATTTTCAATATTCTGCCAAAGCTCAAAATGGATACTTTTTTTATTGAAAATTTTGTTGTTTATATTTCAATGGTTGGACACTAATTGTTCCTAATATATAGGGTTTTGTTATGAAAATTTATATGCGACATGTGTTTATTTCTTTTTTAAAATTTATATTGTTTTAGGAATTAAATTTGCTTAGCATTTTTGCATACATATTGGAAGCGGGAAAGAATGATTCAAAAGGATATGTACTAAAATTATATAAATGTTCCTGTTAAATTGCATATGAATTTAATTTGTGTAGGATCTCTTTCTACTAATATATATTAATATGTATCAAAGAAATTTGTACAAAGTAGAATATTGACTTTCCTAAATTAATTGTAAAAAATATTCATGTTGATACGCATAATATATAATTNAAAACAACTGGCGCAAATTTTCCCAAACGTAAAAAGAAATAGTAAAAATGTGACTTGACGTTTTTAACTAACCGAAAAGATAGAGTAGTTATCTATTTTTGTTATTCCAAGATTTGTCGTATTTTATTATTAAAGTTGGGTACAAATTATACCTAATAAATAGGATTTTTTTTCCAAGTCGTATAGGATATGTGGTTGTTGGTTTTATTAATTTATCTTGTATTAGGAATTAAATTGCATGAGAATTCCTTTTGTAAGATATCATATATATGGATATGTATGGAAGAGTAATGTACAAAGTGGAGGTTGATTTTCCCAAATTATTGCGACGAGTGTTTCATATTGATCCAAAAATTCACTATTGTAATATATATTTTTTTACAAATTGGCTGCATGTTTTCTTTTCATATGTAAAAACAAAAAAAGAAATACTAAATTATTTCATTTTAAATTCTTCAATTAAATCCTATTTGTTAGTTGACGTTCTTAATTTTTGTTTTTGTATTAACATTTTGATATTTTATATGTTTAAATTGGCACATATTTTACTTTTGACACGTAAAGTAGGAAATAAAAACTGATTATATTTTAAATATTTCGCTCAAAATTGTAAAAGAAAAAATGGGACCAGAAATGATATGTACTTGAATTTCAACTTCATTAATCAAACTAAATAGTCCAAAAATCATTTACATTTCAACTTTTTAAAAATCATTTCCGGGCCCATTGTTGATAAATGGATTCAACAACGTAATTAGTATATGAAAAAACAGCAAAAGTTGCAGAAAATAGGATTTGTATTACGTTTCATGAGGTCGGTAACAATGATTAAGAAATCGGTTTTTTTTTAGTACAAGAGGTCGGTCTCGGGGAGAACCGAAGTGTTTAATGCTCGAATTTAATGTGTCGGGATCGGATCCTTGTATTGAATTAAATGCTGCTATTTATAGTAACATTCTGCACGCCTTTTGAGGAGTTGCGGAGGCATTTAATGTGAATTGACAACATAGGGGCGACTATGACGTAAGCAGGTGCGTAGGGAATGATAACGACATGGGCAGCCCGTCAGTTGATTGACAGGCGTCGCACTTTGTCGGCATGAAGTCTGTTCTTTCGGACTTCGGTTTCTTCACGAGTTTGCACTTCCCCTGGCTGTTTGTTTGGTGAACTCATTATACCGAGGTGTCATTCCGATGCCGAGGTGACCCTGGGAACAACTCCTCGCGATTCGGAATCTCGGCGCTTAGCCTAATCAATCTCTACTAATCTTCCCGAGGAGCTTTTAATGGGCATTATTCGAATCTGGTATCAACACCCATAAAATATGGAATTAGTTTGTTAAAACTAAATATCAATAGAGTTCAAAACCCCCGTTTACATGAGAATTAATTTCAGAATTTAAGCTTCATTAAATAAAAACCGGACCCTTGAAATATGGAAACAGAATCCGTAACTTAATATCAATCAAATTTGAGAATTTTCTTAATTAGGAAGTTAAATGGGTTGACTAAACTTTTTCTAAAAGTTTCCACAAATGATTTATTGATCATCTTTTTTCAATATGTATAGATGACCCATTTAACATCTCTATTCCTCCATCACACAACTATGTATTAGTTCAAAACTATAAAAATAACACCAATTATATTTTTTTTAACAAATTATGACATAATTATCAAGAAAATAAATAAATACACAAGAATATAGACAAAACATAAAAAAATATGAAAAATTTCTGTTTATCTCATTTTTATTTTTGTATGTGATTGTAAGAAAATCTAAATAGATAAAATAAATAATATTTTCCATAATTTCAATATATTAGATTTTAATCGTAATGAAATAAATCCTTGTCAAATCGCAGCCTAGGTTAAATAGGTAGGTCTAATTTGTTGGGACTGATATCTTGAACAGCAGCCCACCTCTTTATATAGGGTTTATCAATATCTTGAATAGCAGCCTCCTTCTTTATATTATAAAAAAAAAGCAAAAATAAAAAAATATGTCGGATGTGAGCATTGATATGCCATCTTTGACCTCTTCATCTTCATCTGTAAATATTTACGGCGTAATTCATCTCCATCTGAGATTCACACCGACGCGGGTTCTTCGTCTCACCATCAGTCATCTTCATCTTCATCTTCGTCTCACCAATAGTAAAGTTCTAAAGTAACAAATAGCCATTTTCCAACCAAGTTATGGTTGAACAAAAAAAGATTTAGTTTCTCCAGGGTAGAAAGGCCATCCACAGAATTAAAACACAATACCAAATTATGAATATTCTTCATGTAACTCTTCCAACTCAAAGCACATCCGGTCTCTTTTCTCAAAGTTGAAATCATTCTAGAACAAGAAGATGTAGAGAAGTAGATGACACGGCACAATATATAGATAGGAACTAGACGGGATCTACAGATCAAATACAGCAGTAGCACTACCATATATCTAAATATAATACATAATGCAGTAGGTTCATATTTAAAACTAATCCTCATATTTAAAATTAATCCTGATTCAGGAAACAGAACACCTACAAAAAGCCCGAGGCACTTAACAGTAATATATGATATGAGGTGAGGTTGGTGATGAAGAACACTAGACACCCACACAACAAGTCAAAAGACTTAACTCGGCTCACTCCTTTACTTGCTGCTGCGAGGCCGTAAAATTTATCCAGCAGCCAAGGGTCACTGCAAACAGCAGCCACCCTATCACCACCCACACAAAGAGGTCCCACCCGAATCGGGTGGACCACTTGAGGGTGGACGCCAAATTAACACCGTGTGGAGACAAAGCCGATGGGAAATACCAGGAGTTTGTCCTCTTCATCGTTCAGTGCAGCACCGTGTGCATGTTGATGATGGCGGGTGGCGTCTTCATCGGATATTATCTTCACAACAAGATTCATGGTTACATCACTACCCTCGTCACGGTGACCTATATTTTGCTCTTGGCTATCAGAATGGAGTGCCTACAAAATTGGGAAGGAGACACACAACCTCCGTCTGTCTGCCAAAGTTGGCACGGTGCCCTGATAAACGACGATCTGACCGCAACTCCCACCGTACAACTTAGGGGCAATGCTGGGAGGCTTGTGTTTGAAGCTGCTTTGATCCACAAGGCGTTGATCACGACCAACGCTTATGTGATAGCCAATTTTCGTGCTAATACTGCTGAGGGTGTTTCCAATCCTGTTGCGGGTGTTGCTAATACTGCTGAGGATGTTGTTAATACTGTTGAGGGTCTTGCTAATGAAGCTGAGACAGTCATCCCCAACACCAATGGTATGACTGCGGAAGAGGCTGCCGAGGCATCGGTGGCCTCTTGTCGAGCCTCGGCAGCCTCTCTCCGAGCCTCGTTGCCGCCTCGGCAACCTCTTCCGCAGTCATACCAGTGGTGTTGGGATGACTGCCTTAGCTTCATTAGCAAGACCCTCAGCAGTATTAGCAACACCCGCAGCAGCATTAGAAACACCTCAGCAGTATTAGCACGGACATTGGCTATCACATAGGCGTTGGTCGTGATCAACGCCTTGTGGATCAAAGCAGCTTCAAACACAAGCCTCCCAGCATTGCCACTAAGTTGTACGGTGGGGGTTGCGTTCAGATCGTCGTTCACCAGGACCTCGCTCCAGTTGGCAGCCAGACGGAGGTTGTGTGTCTCCTTCCCAATTTTGTAGGCACTCCAGTCCATATGAACAACCAGCCTTCTGGTAGCCAAGAGCAAAATATAGGTCACCGTGACGAGAGAAGTGATGATATAACCATGAATCTTGCTGTGGAGATAATATCCGATGAAGACGCCACCCGCCATCATCAACATGCACACGGTGCTGCACTGAACGAAGAAAAGGACAAACTCCTGGTATTTCCCATCAGCTTTAAATCTCCACACGGTGTTAAATTGGTGTCCACCCTCAAGTGGTCCACCTGATTCGGGTGGGACCTCTTTGTGTGGGTGGTGATAGGGTGGCTGCTGTTTGCGATGACCCTTGGCTGCTGGATAAATTTTATGGTCCCTCGCAGCAGAAGGAGTGAGCCGAGTTAAGTCTTTTGACTTGTTGTGTGGGTGCCTAGTGTTCTTCATCACCAACCTCACCTTATATCATATATTACTGTTAAGTGCCTCGGGCTTTTTGTAGGTGTTCTGTTTCCTGAATCAGGATTAATTTTAAATATGAGGATTAGTTTTAAATGTGAACCTACTGCATTATGTATTAGATTTAGATATATGGTAGTGCTACTGTTGTATTTGATCTGTAGATCCCGTCTAGTTCCTATCTATATATTGTGCCGTGTCATCTACTTCTCTACATCTTCTTGTTCTAGAATGATTTCAACTTTGAGAAAAGAGACTGGATGTGCGTTGAGTTGGAAGAGTTACATGAAGAATCTTCATAATTTGGTATTGTGTTTTAATTCTGTGGATGGCCTTTCTACCCTGGAGAAACTAAATCTTTTTTAGTTCAATCATAACTTTGGAAAATGGCTATTTGTTACTTTAGAACTTTACTATTGTAAGATTACATCTGCTTGGAGTATTAATTATTACACTATGAGGTTGGATCTTACAAGGACTTATTGTTTTGGTTTGTTGAATGTTTTCATGTGCATGCTCCTACCATGTCAGCCGTACATAACTTTTATACTTGTATTGTTGAGCTGTGTGATTATAAAAAATCCCTTTTGTTTGTTTCGGATGATAATATTTGTCAAATCCTTAAATCTCGTTTTCTATTTCAATTTGTGATTTCCATATTATATATTCTCATTGCCACTTAATATTTCCTTGTGGACTGGATCAACTGTGCCTTGCTTCTTTTAAAGCCTCTAAAACGATTTATATGGTAATTACCTTTTTGGACCTATTCATGCTCTGCTTGTGTGCAAACATTTGCTACCATTATACAGTTGACGGGTCTGCCTTACCGTACGCCCTAAAACAGAAGAAGTATATCCCATTCGTATCATCCAAGTGCAACTATAATAAATTTTCTCTACGTAAAATAGTTATTCTTTTGCCCTAGGTTTGCATAACAAGAATTCTTTCCTTATCTTTGAAGCTGGCAGAAATTTTTGCACAGGATGGTATGCCTTTTCATGCACTGTCCAATTGTGCTCGAACTCTAACTGACTTGCAATGTGATCTGAAAATGTAATGTTACATTTTATCTTTCTTGTCAGCTAGGAAAAATGTAATTATACCCTTGTATAATTACAAGGGTAAGGTCTGCGTACAATTGACCCCCCAGACCCCAACCTGTTGGGAATATATTGGGTATGTTATTGTTGTTGTTGTCGTTTTGGCTGCAAATGACCTGCCTTCTATTAATGATGCAACATACTCTGAGTTAGTTGAGATTATAGCCAAGGTACTGTAGCAATTACACTATTGATGCCTTTATGGTAAATTAATGTAGATTCAATTTGTGCAAGGAAGATTCTATTTATAGTTGAAGGATTAGAATGGTAAGCTTCTGGCAGTTGATATTTCAAATCTTTTAATTGCAAATTCTGGTTATCATTTACCGGTAAGAAGCTTTGTGCCTAGGAAAAGGCAGGAGGGGTTTCTGGCTAAGACTGAGTTATTTATTTTTTCATGCCTTGTTGTAGTTGTGAACCCAAAGGTTGGATTGCTTCTTTTGTCTGACTGTCCTTTTATAATATAGGTTACTGATCCTACGAGGAATGGTAAATGATTATGATATTTCTGCATTAATTCTTCTTCTAAGATTGTGGTTTATATTTCAAATTGATGTAGCCCGGAAGTTTAGCCTAGTTAACATGAACTCCACATATCTTCCGAAATTGCAAATATCCCCAAGTGCCACAAACACCCATCCAAGTGTTAGACAAAGGCTGCCCTTTCAAGAGTGCCATTTGAAAAGAGGTGAATATATCAAGGGGTTGTTTGTAATTTGAAACTCAGGTGGGTTACTCGTAAATCTTAATCAGGCTGAACCTAATGGATATTTTTTGGTGTTTTGGCCTAATGCGTATATTTCTGATCATTTTGTAGATAATAGCTGTTGTGCCTGTTTTGACTGATAATTGTCTTCATGCTCTCAGAGCATACTGCTTATACTTTTTTTGCAGTCTCACATTAGTATTACTGTTTATGGGCAGGGACGTGGAATAGAGAGACTATAATCTTTATGTGCAGTTCAAATGTGATTCAATGAAAATTGGTAGGGTAAGAATATGGAAACATTCCCTTACTTGTGTGGGTGCCTCAGACTTTTAGTTGTTTTTTTTTCTTCATCACCAACTTCATGTATTGCTGTTAGTTTCTGGGTTTTATTTTGCTTTCTTCAACTTTAGGAGACTCTGGCTCTCAACTTCTTGGTTAGAGAGGCACTATGTATTTTCTTTATTTTCATGGAACGTATGTTTGGCCACTCTGTATTTTCTTTGTTAGAGAGCCACTCTGTATTTGGAAAAAAAAAATAATAATAATAATAATACATTAAGGCCTCGTTTGTGAATTGTGATAGGATTGTTCTTTCTTGATCCAACTCCTAAAATCACCAATTTACTAATCTCACCTACTTATTTAATGACTGAAATATTAAAATAAATATGGCAATTTGTTGATTTATTTTCCCGTGGGTTTCGGCTCGAGCAGCTCTTGAAAAATGGTTGAAAGTGTACTAGTTCTGGTTACAGATGTTATATTAGGTTTATGGCAATCTTTTTCAAAGTTTATTGAGATAAACAAATCATGATATAAACTATTAATAGACCGCAGTGCTGCAATTTGATTCTCTAGGTGGTCTATTTTGAAAAAGGATTTCTTTCATAAAATTTTGCACGGATAAATTTGTTTAGTTGAGATGTTAGGTATTGTAGGACTTTGATTTAAAAGGATTATGATTCCGTGTCCCTATTAACAAGTGCAACCAGGCATGATTAATTACTATAAATTGTTGATAACATATATTATTTCGGTTTTTTATTATGTTTCTGAAAAAAAGTGACTCGGTTAATAAATATAATACTGCATAGATTAGATTGAGGAAGAAACGTTTATATGTAACACAATATACCATAATATTAGTGGGCATCCCGAGTGATGCTCTGACGAACTTGTTATTTAAAACTTTTTTTAGAATTTTATTTTAAACATAATTATTTATATTTAACATCTCATTATTGCAATATAAATTTAAAATGGACAATATAAACTTATAGAGTATATGTTAATCTTTTAAGATAAATATCGTTTAATTGCATTAATAATAAAATAAAATACTAGATTATATAATCTAATAAATTTTTTACCTAAAATTTGATACATATATATTCAGTACTTTTTATTAAAAAAAAATTGGTCATTATAAATATCACAACTAACTTGTAAAACTCATTAATAACAATGTAAAATTTTTAGCACTTACAAGAAAGTAAAATTGAAAAGATCATTGCATTCACTCAATAGACTACTTTTGTTAACATAACAACACTTACAAATTCATTTTAAAATGAAAACTAATAAAAGTAACATAACTTGATAAAATGAATATAAATCTACATTACTAAACTGAAAATTTAGATAGTTTTTCTTTTAATACAGAGAATCGCATCAAATTAATAATGAAATTCCTACAAATAAAAAAAAACACAAAATAACTAATATGGCTATGGTTATTTTTATAATTTATTTCCTAAGACAAATTCGAAATATATATATTACTTCTACATAGTTGTCTTGAGATTCGCTTTTGTTGTACTATTCAAGGTGATTAAAATTAAGTATCAATAATTTGAAGTCCAAAATTAAAATTATTTTTTAACCAAAAGAAGAGAGGCCAAAATACACATATACCAGTACATTTTCTTTGTTTTACACATAAATGAATAAAAGCTTGGAATTCCACAACAACTCATTTGATCTTCAACTAGTGTGTAGCCCATGCGATGCATGGGTAAATAATATTAAATAATAATTATAAATTAAAGATGATAGTAAACAGTATTAACTAATAATTATAAATTAAATATGAAGGTAAACAATATCAACTAATAATTGTAATTAAGATGTGGAGTTAATATGTGACATAATTTATCGTATATCAAATGTAAACAATATAAAATTATCTTGTATAAAATAACATAAAAAATGTATGTTTAAAATATTAAAAACACCTAAAATATTATATAAGGTATGTAAAGTATCTAAAATTTTATATATCCTTATTGAAAGATGTGAAGTCACCTATAATTTTTCTAAGCTATTTTATAAATAAAACATGTTAAAATTATTTAAAAATATCTTTCCTACAATATATTATTCAATTTCCAAAAGATGATGATAAGTATAAGTTTGAATTTTAGAATCCACATGAGTATTATTTTTTAGATCTGTACTATACAAATTATTCATTATGTTAATTTCGTGTGAACTTCATATTGATTTATTGATTCTATTTATTTTCATACAAAGTTGATCGTCTCATTTTGTTTATCATATTTTCGTGGAGACTTAACAAAGTCGATTGTATTTATAAAATGATTTGAATATCAACACACAATTTATAATGGAGTTTCCAAAATTGTGTACTATTAACAAATAACATATTATCATTAAATATATTTTTTTAAATGCACAATTTTGAAAATTATTTTACCTTTTGAAACCGAGTATAAAAAAAAACAATAGATTAGTTAAAAAAGAATTGATAAACGTTACCAAGTTTATTATTACACGTTCCAAATAGAAAAAAAAATGTGATGATTAGTGGAAAATAATATTTAAAGAATAGCATTCAATAATTTTTTGAAAGGCATAAATATAAAGACCGATATTCTATAATTTTTATTACCTTTTGAATTGAGATTTTATAAAAGTAGAGATTGAGATTTTAATGTTTTTCGTTGTTTCTATGAAAAATGAAAAATGCACACTTAATAGATCTTAGCTGGAATTTTTATATAATAAAATGAATTAAAGCCCAAAATTTAATGCAACATTTAATATTGTGTGATTATTTAAAGGTAAAAATAAAAAATAATAAAACTTACTATTTATAGGTTGCATTAAATTCTCTCCTATTTTTTTTGTTGCTATTTTTGTTAAATGGTAATTCTTATTATATGTACTAGTACAGTCCCCGTGCGATGCACGAGGGTTTATTATCTCCGTCCCTTTTGTTAAGCAATGTTCAGTTAAAATTCAAAGTACTTACTAAAGGAAAAATCATGCCATTAATAATTAATAAATTAATAAATACAATGAAAATAAAATATATATATTATTGAACACTTCCTTATATACAACGTTCATGGTTTGATTCTTTGGCACGTCATCGTCACCACAAATTAGGACTTTCAAACCTATTTTTTTTGTGACACGGGAGACAGCAACATACAATTGGGCATGACTAAACACTTCTTAAGAACTAAGTCCACGTGCGATAATGATTGTTCCTGGAGCTTATTTATAGTCATGGCGTAGAAAAACATAATGGAAAACAACCAATCCAATAATGTCTATAAAAATATAAGAAAATGCATCATATTGAAATGTATAACATATAAAATAGTTTATTATAGATTTTAAATTAAAAAAAATTCAAAATAAGAAATAAACAAAAAAATTATAACGTACCAAACAACATGACTTCATCAATGTTACGAACATCTATTAAAGTTAGAAAGTTCCTAAAGTCAAAACGATACATAGGAAAATCACCCCTCCATTTGATAATCTTGGTTTAACCATTGATAATGATCCTCCATTTTCATATCGTCGATTTATAGATGCCAAGTGCTTTCCACTTGATAGTTTGTCAAGATATAAGTGCTACCTTCTTCAATATGGCCGATGAATTTTTGGATATTGACATGTTGAATTATGCCAGTAATTCGTCCTCCCTAAAACATTACATAATGAATAATTCAATAAATAAATTATAAAAGATATTGCATAAAATGATGCATTTAAATAATAATAAAAGATTATATTACCTCAAAATTGTGAAAGATAATCTTAAGAACATTTTGGTAATTGCATACGTCTTCAACTCGTTGGAACATCCTAATTATGCGTAGCTTGATTGGTGGCTTATTGGATCTTTTGATATCCTTCATTACTCCAAAATCCTAAGCCATTTTCAATGGTGATGTAAAACCTTGTAGAAAAATTTGTTTTGTGGGATGTATTGGATGTCGAATATTTTTTATTCAACGTTGGTGATGTTTATATAGTCATGTGTATGTGCCATATGCCCGGGAAATAAAAAAAATATTTACGTAAGGTATTTAATATGATCCGATCCGATTCTTTTTATTATGATTATGATTGACTTCTAAAAATATGTGTTATCAGTTTTGTTAAAAAAATAAAAAAAAATGTGGAACGTGATTCACTTGTGAGAGACGGACGAATATTTAGAAGATTATGTTGCCAAAAATAATGGAGTTTGTTACAATAAAATTTGGTAAGACTTTTTGGATAAATTGAAAAATAATATTTTTATTTTGATATTTTTCTATTTCTTTGGACAAATCCAAAACTTTAATTTACGAAAATATAATCTTTAGTTTTTTGAAACGTGTAAAATTTTCTAAGATAGCTTCTATAAAACAAAATGTGACCAAATCATAATTGATTTTTATGCCTCAATATTCCAAATCAAACCTTACAAATATGGTATGATTATTTACTATTAATATTTTATTTTTTCAAACGTCTGATTCTCTTAGGTTTATATGAAACAAAGTTCAATCAAATTAAAATTAATTTTTATGCCCACACTAAAGCTTTATCAATATGATATGTTTATTTTTATTTTTAATTTTCAAATCCACAACTCAAATTTTCGAGAGAGAAAAAAAAAAGGAAACAAAATCTTATCAAACCTTATCAAATTTTCGAGAGTGGAAATAAAAAACAAAAAAAATTGGAAACAAAATCTTATCAAAACCTTATCAATAATGAAGATAAGAGTTTCCATGAAAAGCTAACAAAATCCCATGGTTACCAAAATCCTATCAAATTAGTTAACAAAATCCCATTAAATTGGTTAACAATATTGGAACGTATTTTGTTAGGAAAGATTTACGTAATTTATCTATCTAATTAATATCATATTAACGTGTGGGCCCAGTGATATTACTTATATTAGTAAGTAAAAAAAAAAAAAAATTTCAAGTCAAAGTTACTATTTTTGTATTTTTCTAACAACCTCTTTATATTACTATAGATATAGATTCCATATTTATGAGATAGTCCACAATAGATAGTGACCACCATGATGTTTAATTATTTTATTAATCAACAACAACAACAACATAGCTTTTTAGTCCCAAGCAAGTTGGGGTAGGCTAGAGATAAAACCCAAGAGAACCAATGGTACGAGAAACACAAAAAGGACTCAAAACGCAAGAAAGAGATTAGAGCATTTTATTAATCAATAATGAACTTTTATGCTTCCAAAATTAATTGAAACAGTAGAAAACACTCTCTCTATTAATCTTTTTTTTTTTTTAACAAACATCAAAGTAGAAAACACTCTCTCTATTAATCAATGCTTGATATTTGGTGTTTCCAAAATTAATTGAAAACATAGAAGAAAATGTTTGTGTTTAATTTGAACTAGTTTTACTCCGTGCATTTGCACGAAAAAACGATATAATAGAAGAGAAAGTAATTAAAAATATAGATTAAAATAAAAATCATAATTTAATAAATGAGAAAAGAAATAATTTAAAAAAGTAAATCTAAATATCATTAAACATCTCTTTATATACAACATTCGTGGTTTTCCTATCATCAGATTCTTATCACAACAAATAATTATCGTTAAACCCCTTCGACTCTTGACTCTGGGATTTGATTTTTAAATATCTTTGTAATATCTAAAAAAATATTTTTTTATTATTATATGACTGCAATATAAAATAGAGATATCTGTAATCATTTCTTAATTAATTGTGAAATATGTATTTTTATAATACCATAAAAATATATAGTATCAAAATAAGAACAAAAATAATTTGTATTTCAGGACATAAAAATGTTTTAGAAATGGGCACCATCCAAAATGGGATCTATCAAAATAAATTGTGTAACCAAAAGTTACATATTTTTACTAAATGGTGGATATATTTTTATTAAATAAACACCTATCTTTATAAAATGAACTCATATTATTATTAATTGCTGGCTGAATAAAATTTATTGAAGCTTGTCAGCAATTATATATAATCTTATGTTTATTATCTAATTTTTTACTTAATCATAAAAAATTAAATAGACAAATAAAAAGACAAATACAAAAAATAAACTGAATATAAACCATATATAAGAAAAAAAAAATACAATCATAACTAAGAAAATCACGATAAATACCATAAATAAGACAAAAAAAAATGTCGGGTTATTTCTAAAACTATTGTGCATTCTACAGATAAGGATTTCGAGGATGACCGCCGAAACCCTGTTCTTGGCAAATGACAATTAGACGACAAAGCCCTGAGTTTCATTTGTTTTCATTTTTGTATCTAAATTAATTCTTTTATTGCTTTACCAATAAAACAATTCATCGTATTATGTTCTAATGATGATGCTAGAATATATTGAGTTCGAAATTTTCCTTGATTGAAAAATAAGTAAAGCAAACTGGAGATAATATTGCTTGGTTATAGACTTTTGCTTGATTTTCATTTTGTTTGTCCAGGGTTGACCAAAAAGTTACTAGAAATTTTAAACATTAATGATCAGACAAAAAAATAAACTGAATATAAACCATAGATAAGACAAAAAATTACAATCAATAACAGAGAAAATCACGATAAATAAATTGAATATAAACCATAAATGAAGCTGCTAAAATCATTGCTTGACTTCGACCAGCTCGCAAGAAGGGTTGGGAGAAGACGAGTTGAAAAACTTACGTTTATCAGCTATGAAGCTGCTAAAATCATTGCTCGGCTTCGACCAGCTCGCAAGAAGGGTTTGGAGAAGACGAGTTGAAAAACTTACGTTTATCAGCTATGAAGCTGCTAAAATCATTGCTCGAGTTCGACCAGCTCGCAAGAAGGGTTGGGAGAAGACGAGTTGAAAAACTTACGTTTATCAGCCATGAAGCTGCTAAAATCATTGTTCGGCTTCGACCAGCTCGCAAGAAGGGTTGGGAGAGGACGAGTTGAAAAACTTAGTTTATCAGGTATGAAGATACTAAAATCATTGCTGGACTTCGACCAGCTCGCAAGAATGGTTGGGAGAAGACGAGTTGAAAAACTTACGTTTATCAGCTACGAAGCTGCTAAAATAGATTGCTCGACTTCGACCAGCTCGCAAGACGGGTTGGGTGAAGATATATAAGGAAATTATAGCAAGCCGACTTGAAATACAAACATCCATGACAACTTGAGAATGATAAAAGAAAATTGACAAGGAACGACACAAAAGCAACGAAGGAAAAAGATAGAATAACATTGATAATTGGTTCATTACATCCGAGTCGTCTCGACCTTTACAAAACTTGAAAATAGGTCAGAGAACGACAAACATACAACTTAAAGGAAAAACAAGCAAACGTTGGCATGGCCCAAATTAGACAGACACATCTAAGAGTTGGAATCCGACTTCTCAACAATGTCGTCTCCACCTTCCACAACAGTCGCAGTTTTTTCTGGTTCAGCAGTATTTTGTTCGTCGGCATTCTTCTCAACCCCCTCATCCCCCGTTCGGCATCCTCGTCGACAAGTGGCTCTGTCCCCTGCCTCTCGACATGAGCCTCCTCGACCTCCTCCTCATGACTAACCCCACTTGGCGTGACTAATTCGGTCGGACCGGCCAAGGGGGTGGGAGGAACCTCGAGTTGCTTGCTCAAGCAAGCCTTGCGAATGGCCCGAGCCTCAAGTCCCGACCACCACGGGTAGTCATCTGGAATAGACTCGTCGCCCTCATAGCCCGCTGGGTCCGGGAATGTCGCCTTGACTTCCTCGCGATCAAGTTTCCCAGCGAATTCAGACTCTGCCACCACAGACTCCCACACCGCGAAAGTATGCTCGAAATATTGGAGGGTGGCGGGGCAGAGCTTGTCGAGAAAAGCAGGGGAGTTGCAGAAGGCTTGGACGACCTCTTGGAGATAGGTCTCGAGAAAGATAGAGCCCATGGGGGACTTCAGAAAGGTCTTTCGTCCCTCCTCGACACCATTCTCTCTCTCGACTAGGCTCTCCTCGCGAGCCTTCTCGAGGTCGCCCTTCAGCTTTTCATTCATATGCCGAGCCACGTCCTTGTCGGCTTTCAGCTTGTCAACAAGAGCCCTCGAGGCCTCCAAGTCCTCTTTCAGCATGTTGATTTCTTGGCGCTGAACATCGCACTTGTCCTGGAGGGACTTGACGGAAACAGCAGGAGCCTTACTCTCCTCCACGAGGAAAGGGAGCGCCGCGGCAAGAAACTGAAAGGGAGAATGATAACAAATAAAGGATAGTTATTACAAAAAGATAAAGTCGACTAAGAAGAAAAGGGAAATACCCGAGAAAGGCAGAGGATGGCATAATTGGAGTGCTCGTAGGTGTTGCCCTCGACGCGATCCTTATCAATCTGGGGGATAAGGGAGTTGAGATACTTGGCCACTTTGTGGGGCTCAGGGTGATTCCAAAGTCGGGAGGGCATGCCGACCGTGACATCTTTGATCGTGATCGGGGAGGTGGAAGCCATCTCGACCACCTTAACTGAAACTTCTGAAAATTGCAAAACAGCCCTTCACATTCATCAAATTCTCAAAATCAGGTCCCTGCCCTAATTTTCCTTTTCTCCCGTCAGTTCAACCCTTGCCCGCCGCCACCACGCGTCTGCCGCGGCTTCTGATCTCCGGCAAGCCATCGCCGCCTCAGGCTGGCGACTTCTCGCCGGAATCCCAGATTTTTTTTTTTAATGTTAGTCCGCCATTAATGGCGGACCGAGCTCGAAGCTTGATTTTCCCAGAAGCCCACAGGCACGGAGAACCACCTCTGCTCGGCTCCAAGCACGAACATCCATCGAGAAAGAGGATCACGCGACGAGGCCGTCGACGGCCCAGTAACCTTCAGTTTGTCGCCAGCGGCAGCGGTGGTTGGCCGCACGATTCCCGGCGACCAGGAACAGTGGCCTCAATCGCCGGTAGCGGCGTGACGGAAGATCGATGATCGAAGATGGGCGATGTGTGAATCGGCGACCAAAACGGGAGTTGCAATTTCCAATAAAAGTTGTATACGAACAGAACAAACGAATTCAAATTCCTTTTTTTTTCTTATCGTTTTCAAATTCCTTTTCTTAATTTCAGTTTAATTTACATTAGAACAATTTCTGTATATCCACGCAAGCCAAAAAATCCAGGTAGATGTAAGCTGCCGGACACGCTGGCGTTTTTGGAAGGTTCGGCCGGTTTAAGGTTCGACTTGCAATAAGTAAAGTGAGGTCGAGATTATAATGCAATTATCCAAAGGTTGGGATAAAATTGCCAAACGTAAAAAGGTTGAGGTTTATTTAATAATTAACCCTATATTTTAATTCATTAAAATTCAATATGCCGGTATATATACCATCCAAGCTATTCTTATTTCTATCTGTTCAACAGTCTTCCTCTTTTTTTATAATAAGAAAAAACAATATGTCACATGTGTTGTGCATCAAGGATACACCGCCATCTTCATCGGTAATCTTAGAGAAGCTCCAATGTTGCGCCTACTCTAGCGTATTACGCTAGAGTAGAGACAGAATTGCTCTACAACGCTGCGCTACATTTTTGCACTACTATAGAGTTATGAACATTATTGCGCTACATCTGGCGCGGTACTATTCATTACTCTACAATTTTTATTTGTTTTTTTTTTTTATATTATATGTAATTGATTTATCTTAAACAGTATTATTTGACAAAATTTGTACCATATTTATAATTAAATTGTAGAATTATGAGAAAATACTATTTTTTAAAAATTTATATTTATATTGAATTCCTACAAAATAAATCAAATAATATAAAATAATAATAATTATTTGTCCAACAATATTTCACTCTTATAGTAGACCAACTAAGATCATGATACATTTATTTTATAAAATAATATGTCCAATTAGATAATATTTTAACATGTTAGATAAATTAAAATAATATGAATAATATATGTGGAGTAGAATGTAGCGCGAACGGTTGGAGACTAAATTTGATTTTTGTTTAACTCTAGTCTAGAGAGATAAGGTCTGGAGATGGTCTTAGCCGTTGTGACAGCATTCTCGATCATAGCAGCTTCGATCAGCTGCCCGGGCTGTGATCGAAAAGGCTGCACCACGGCTAAGATTGTCGATGACCTTATTAGGACAAGGCCGCTGATAAGCTCGGGACGCTACTATGTCCACGGGCAGCAGATCTCCATATCTAATGCCATGGTAAGAGCTAATAAATTGGTGTGGGACCTCTTTGTGGAAGTGGTGGGATATTTTGATGCCTGATAAATTTACGGTTCAGCACCAAGTGAACAATGGTTGATTTAATTTTTAGTGGGTATCGGCTCAAGAAAAATTGTTCATAAGTACTACTTCTGTTACAGATGTTATATTAGGTTTATGACAATCTTCTTGAAAGTCTATTTAGATAAACAAATCATGATATAAACTATTAATAAACATTAGTGCACATATGACATTCATCATATTTTCATGCATTATGAGTGATATAGTGTGATATTTGGCCATGGTTATCGTGTGATTGTGCACCATTTTGTTTTATTTATTAATCTATGATAGAGGTATTTTTGTCGTTGGTTTTGTAGGAAATATGCCCGGAAAAACGTTGAAAATGGAATCGGGACGAAAAATGGCAAAAACGGGGTGCAGAAGAGGCCACACGACTCGTGTGGATGGTGACACGGGTCATGCGGGTTGGCAAATAACAGTTACGGCTACGACTTTTTCACACGGGTCCTGTGGGTTGTGCCACGGGTCATGTGACCCCACACGACTCGTGTGATCTCTCGTGTGATCGGTCGTGTGGGTCTGAAAGTTTGACGAAAATTGGAGAAAAGTCACACGACTCGTGTGGCATGTGACACGGCTCGTGTGACGCGCAGATCAGTTCAGCGGGGAATAGGATTCTTACGCGATTTCTTTTCTTTTCGATCCTGAATTGCCCTACAATATAAAACAAACCTTAGGAACTCGTTTTTGGGACTTTTGACACCATTGGCATGTGACACGGCTTAGAGAAAGCATGAAACACACGAGGGATTCGAGGAAGTCAAGATTAAAGATTCGGGAACTAACGACGACAATAGTTCTTCTTTGTTTTCTCTTTTCTTCTTCACTGAACTCATGGATTTATTTACTTTGAGTTTTGAGAATATGTTTAGTAGCTAAACCTTCTAGGGATTCTAGGATTTGCGAGTACTCGGATTATTTTATGAAGTGATTTTATTTATTCATTCCGGTTTATCATTTGTTTATCAATTTCTTGTGCTTATATGAATTGTGTGAATATAGGGCCCGTATTTGTGCATATTTGTGATTGACTTGAGACCGAGAGGAGATAGTTGATTGCTAGAATCGGGAAATTCATAACGTAAGAGACTAAACAGACCGAGAGGTTGATAGAATCTTGCGAGGGAACTAGAATCTTAGGAGCTTATGGGAGTTAGTTGTTCATCTTGAGACCTAGAGGAGATAGATAACAATTAATATCTATGATTTAACTTGTTCGAGAAAAAGGTGTAAATTAATTTAGCGATTATCCCTACGAATGGTAGAATTAAATAAGGTTTGAATGAATAAAAAAATTTTGCTTGAATAAATCCCAAGGAAAGCATAGCCTAGAATCTATTTTCTCATTCTTGATTTATCTTAGAACAAGCCTTCATTAGTGTTAGAATTTATTTTGCAATCATTTAGTAGTTTAGAATAAAATCACCATTCGAATTTGAGTTAGTCTGAATAATATTTATTCGTCAATATTTTGGTACTTGATTATTTTAACAATAATCTCTCTGGAATACGACCTTGCTCGCCACTAACTATAGCTATACCACTTGCGTGTAGTTAAAATATTTTGCGAACAAGTTTTTGGCTCCATTGCCGGGAATTGTTCTGTTAAAATTAATTAATATTAGAAGAAAACGGGTAGATATTACTTTAGTCATTTTTATTTTTGTTCAAAACTTTGGTTCCTAACTGCATCCTTTTGGGTTTGTGTGTTTTGAAAAGTACGTGCATGATCACGAGGTCTAGTGGGAATTCACCCGCGAAATTTGACCCCGAGATTGAAGTTAGTTGCCGAATGAACAACGCAAACCGGAGACTACAACAACGACTGGGAGGCGCAATGAAGGAGCAAGGTGAAGAGAGGTATAGACAGCTCCAAGCGCAACTGGTGGAGCTACAACGCCAACTAGCCGAGCAGCAGGCTCAACAGGAGACAGGACCACCGGTCCGGAGCATCTTCCAACCTCAAGCGGACCAAGTATATGGAGGAGGTCACGGGCCGAGAATTGCGACTAATACTTTTGAGTTGATCCCGTCCTTGATTCGGATGGTTTAGCAAGAGCAGGTTTGGGGAGGTGCTATCGAGGACCCGA
The DNA here is from genome assembly GCA_008636005.1 of Striga asiatica. Lineage (NCBI taxonomy): Eukaryota > Viridiplantae > Streptophyta > Magnoliopsida > Lamiales > Orobanchaceae > Striga > Striga asiatica. Next base: position 237,885 of record BKCP01005838.1, on the reverse strand, counting down.
ATGCGCACTTGCCGCAATTTCTGGAGATATGCAGTACTGTGAAGTACAATGGAGTCCCGGAGGACGCTATTCGTCTCCGCCTTTTCTCTTTCTCTCTTAAAGATAAGGCAAAGGTTTGGTACAATTCTCTTGAAGCCGGGACAGTGACATCATGAGAGGAAATGCATCAGAAATTTCTCTTGAAGTTCTTCCCACCGAGTAAGATGTTGAAACTTCAGACGGAGATCACTCAATTCAAGCAACAAGATGGCGAGCCTTTGTATGAGGCTTGGGAGCGCTACACGCAACTCCTTCGGACGTGCCCACAGCATGGTTTTCGGAGGAGCACCAAATTTGCTACTTCTACAATGGATTGAGTAGCCCGATGAAGGCCACAGTGGATGCCTCAGCTGGAGGCGCTCTCTTAGGAAGGCGACCAAATGACGCAAAGCGAATTCTTGAAGAGATGGCTTCGAATAGCTACCAATGGCCGGTTGAGAGAACTATGCTTAGGAGGGTCGCGGAGACTAATGAGACAGACTCAGCGTCATCTATTGCGGCTAATGTAGTAACATTGTTGTTGAATAACTTGCAAGGAGTAAAGACTGAGAGCGTAGGAGTTGGATAATTGGTTGAGGACGTGAATTATGTGAATAATCAGAATTTTGGAAATTTTCGAGGGCCTCAAGCAGGCAACACTTATTACCAAGGCAACCGGAATCACCCCAATTTGTCATATGCAAATCCGAATAATGCGCTACAGCCACCTCCAGGATTTTTGGTGACAAATGGGGTCATTAACGAGCCAAAGAAGCCAGCAACCGAAGATGTGCTCGCCTCATTCGTGTCTAGCACACAAACATTTATGAATTAGACGCAACAATTCATGGGCGAATCTCATGTGAAGTTCTCTACGATAGAGAATCAACTGAAATCGGTGGAGCAACAAATAGGGCAATTGGCCACGGCAGTTGGGAGTCAACATCAGAAAGGACAATTTCCGAGCAACACAGAGGTGAATCCGAAGAAGCAATGCAAAGCCATCCGTCTAAGGAGTGGCACGGAGTATGAGGGCCCGAGGATGCCATCTGATGAGCCGGGAAAAGTTGTGCATGAGGAAAGCAAGGAAGAGAAAGAAGTTGAGGAAGTAGTAATGGAGCCCCCAAAATCGTCAATTACAGGGGCTGAGAAGCCAATATCTACTTTTAACACTTCTGTTCCTAATTCTCCTTTACCTTTTCCTCAACGTTTTGCAAAGAAAAAAAATTGATGAACAATATGCTAAATTTCGTGAAATATTTACTAAGGTTCAAATAAATATTCCTCTTGTTGATGCATTGCAGGAGATGCCCAAATATGCCAAGTTCTTGAAGGACATGGTATCTAGGAAGAAGAAGCTCAAAGCGTATGAGAAGGTGAATTTGACGGAGGAGTGTAGTGCTATGATCCAAAAGAGGATGCCTTTCAAACGCAAGGATCCCGGGAGCATCACAATAGCATGCATCATAGGAGGAAAATGGTTCGGGAAGGTGTTGTGTGACTTGGGGGCGAGTATTAATCTCATGCAATTATCGATTTTTAAGAGGTTGGAGATTGGGACGATTAGGCCTATGACGATTGCATTGCAAATGGCAGATAAATCCTTGTCTTGTCTAAAGTGGATTGTGGAAGATGTACTGGTGAAAGTCGAGGGGTTTATCTTCCCGACTGATTTTGTAGTCCTTGACAGAGAGGAGGATAAGGAGGTTCCACAAATTTTGGGTCGTCCGTTTCTTGCGACCGGGGGAGCATTGATTGATGTAAAGAATGGCGAGCTTACTCTCCGAGTTGACGACGAGAGCATCAAATTTTCCATATATCAAGTGATGAAGAGTAGTGATGAGAACGATGAGATCGAGGAATGTAAAGTGATTGAAGTTGTTGAGGCTTCCTTCGACAATGACATGATTACTTCCTCGTCTAAAGACCCTTTCAAACTATGTGTTCGAAAATAATTATTTTCTTCTTCTTCGTTTGATCCCTTTCAAGAAATATTATTTAAATGTGCTAATGTGTTGGATCATTGTAGGAAAATCCCGAAGAGGCAAGCCGCATTTTTGGAGTTGAGACGTGGTGAATCGGGAGGATCTGCAAGTCTAGGAGAGAAGAAAGATGAAGTCTCGAAGTTAGAGTTGAAGCCTTTACCGGAGCACTTGAAGTATGCATATCTTGGAGAGAATGACACATATCCGGTAATCGTTTCTTCTTACCTTTCTAATTCGGAACTTGAGAGATTACTGAGGGTCTTAAGAGGGCATAAGTCGGCGATTGGGTGGTCGATTAGTGATTTAAAAGGTATTAGTCCCTCTATTTGCATGCATAGAATTTTTGCTTGAGGATAATTATAAGCCAGGTGTTCAAAATCAACGTAGGCTAAATCCAATTATGCAAGAAGTAGTAAGAAAAGAGGCTCTTAAATTGTTAGATGCGGGGATGATTTTTGCTATTTCTGATAGTGAATGGTTTAGTCCTACACAAGTTGTGGCTAAGAAAGGGGGGATGACGATTGTGAAAGATGAACATGATGGTGTTATCGCTACGAGGCTTTTGACGGGGTGGCGTGTTTGTATTGATTATCGTAAATTAAATGCCGCCACTCGTAAGGATCACTTTCCTTTGCCTTTTTTGGATCAAATGCTTGATAGGTTAGCGGGGTATGATTTCTATTGTTTTCTTGATGTTATTCTGGATACAATCAAATTTTGATAGCTCCGGAAGACCAAGAGAAGACTGCTTTTACATGTCCTTATGGTATTTTTGCTTATCGTAGAATGTCTTTTGGTTTATGTAATGCTCCTGTTACTTTTCAAAGATGTATGATAGCTATTTTTCATGATTTTGATTGAGAATATTGTGGAGGTGTTTACGGATGATTTTTCGGTGTTTGGTACTTCATTCGATAATTGTTTGGATAATTTATCTCGAGTTTTGCAGCGATGTGAAGAAACTAACCTTGTTTTAAATTGGGAGAAATGTCACTTTATAGTGAAGGAAGGTATAGTTCTTGGGCATCAGGTATCTTCCGCAGGACTTGAGGTAGATCGGGCAAAAATTGTTGCCATTGAAAAAGTTCCACCTCCTACTAACGTGAAGTTGGTAAGGAGTTTCTTGGGCCATGCGGGATTTTATAGGAGGTTCATTCATGATTTTGCTAAAATTGTTAAACCTCTTAGTGTCTTGTTAGAAAAAGATGTTACATTTGATTTTAGTGAGAAGTGTTTGCAGGCTTTTGAGACTTTGAAGAAAGCCCTTGTTAGTGCTCCTATTTTGATTGTGCCGGATTGGGAGCAACCGTTCGAGTTGATGTGTGACGCTAGTGATGTAGCCGTGGGGGTCGCTTAGGGCCAAAAGCGAGATAAACTCTTTCGAGTGATTTACTATGCGAGCAAGACGTTGGATTCGGCTCAAGTGAATTATAGGACCACAGAGAAGGAGATGCTAGCGGTGGTGTATGCGTTTAACAAGTTCCGACCCTACCTTGTTGGGATGAAGTCAATCGTGTTTACCGATCATGCGGCGATTCGACACCTCATGGCGAAGAAGGATGCCAAGACAAGATTGATTCGATGGGTGCTCTTACTTCAAGAGTTTGATCTAGAAATCCGGGACCGAAAGGGATGCGAGAATGTGGTGGCGAATCATTTATCTCGGTTGGAGGGCCCAGTTGAAGGGGATGATTGTTTGGTCCCCATTAATGAAGATTTTTTGGATGAGCACATGATGCATATTCGAGCCCACCTACCTTGGTACGCCGATTTTGTGAATTATTTGGTGTCGGGTGTACCACCTCCGGATTTGTCCTATTATGCGAGGAAGAAGTTCTTTCATGACGTGAAGTTCTACTATTGGGATGAGCCATATTTATTTCGGAGGTGTGCAGACATGGTTATTAGAAGGTGTGGTCCCGAAGAGGAATGGGGAGAAATAATGAAGCAATGCCATTCATCACCGGGTGGAGGTCACTTCGCGGGAAACCGAACCGCCACCAAGGTGTTGCAGAGTGGCTTTTATTGGCCGTCCATTTATAGTGATTGTCATCGGTTCGTGTTATCATGTGATCGGTGCCAACGGATGGGAGGAATTTCTAGGTGAGATGAGATGCCCCTCACCAACATCATTGAGGTGGAACTTTTTGACGTATGGGGTATCGATTTTATGGGACCTTTTTCGATGTCTTATGGGTTCAAGTACATTCTTTTAGCGGTGGACTATGTTTCTAGATGGGTAGAGGCGGTGCCGACCAACGCGAATGATGCCAAGGAGGTGCTGAAATTTTTGAGAGTGAATATCCTTACATGGTTTGGGACTCCGAGAGCATTGATTAGTGATGGCGGGTCTCACTTTTGTAATAAGTGGCTTGGAAGTCTCCTTGCCAAGTATGGAGTGAAGCATAAGGTGACGACGACGTATCATCCACAAGCCAATGGGCAAGCCGAGTTGGCTAATCGGGAGATCAAGCAAGTGCTCGAGAAGGTCATTGGGAGTCGTAAGGATTGGGCGAATTATCTCAACGAAGCGTTATGGGCTTATCGGACGGCGTACAAGACTCTCTTAGGTATGTCTCCAGATTAATTGGTATTTGGAAAATCATGTCATTTACCCGTTGAATTAGAGCACAAGGCGTGTTGGGCTATGAGGAAGATTAATCTCGACTTTGAAAAGGCCGGGGTCGAAAGGAGGTTGCAACTCAACGAATTAGACGAGTTTCGAACAGAGGCTTATGAGAGTTCTCGCATCTACAAGGAGAAGACGAAGAGATATCATGACAAATTGATCCAGAAGCGAGAATTTACTGAAGGTGACCATGTTCTACTCTTCAATTCGCGACTCAAGCTCTTTCCGGTAAGTTCAAGTCGAGGTGGTCGGGACTGTTCATGATCACGAAGATGATGGCAAATGGAGTTATGGAATTAGCCGTAAGTGACGGCACTACATTCATGGTGAATGCCCAGAGAATCAAACCATATTTCAGCCTGGAACAAGTCATGACGATCTTCATCGTCTATTTGAACGACTAAAGGTACGCGGAGCATTGTGTAGCTAAAGACGTTAAATTAAGCGTTTGTTGGGAGGCAACCCAATTTTTAGTGTATAATTTTTTTTTCTTCTAGATTAGGCTTATTTTTGTTCTTTTTATTTTATAAAAAAAAAAAGTTCCAGGTCCACACGACTCGTGTGGAAAGTCACACGACTCATGTGAACCTGGGAAAAAAAAAGGGAATTTTCGATGCAACTTTTGGCTTTTTGACACGACCCATGTGTGGATATGACACGGATCGTGTGGCGCGACACGAGTCGTGTAGGACGAGACACGACTCGTGTGAAGCTGGCGAAATTTTAGTCGTTTTTTACATACGACAACACGACCAGTGTTGTAGGAGGACATGACTCGTGTGAGTTCCAAGGTTAGTTTTTATTCTCTTCTTCTCTCACTTTTTCACACGACCTCACTTCTCTTTTCTCTCTCTCTCGATCGTTTTCTCTCTTCACTCTTTCTCTCCTCGATTTTTCTTCGTGATTTTGCTCGCAATTCGTCACAAATTCACATATACACACCACCTTATCTCTTATTTTCGGATTTGTGTTCTTGAAAGTGAAGAAAGTTTGGTGTTCTAGACCTAGGGTTTTGCAATTTCGGGATTTTGGTAGATTTCATCAAGCAAGGTATCAATTTATTCTCTTTTCTTGTAGTTTCACATAATTGATGTTGAATTGAGGTAGGGTTGGTGAGTTTTGAGCATTGTTGTGATATTTGGGTTGAGAACTCTTTGTGGATTTCTATCGAACACTTCATGTGCGTGCCTCTATTGATAAAATTGTTCTCTTTTTCATATGATTTTCCGTTGTAAGCGTTTGGGGTGAGAAAGAGAGTGATATTTGACATGGGTTGTATTGGTTTTTGAGCTTATTTGCATATGTTCTTGACCTTAATAATATTTTTGTGAATTTGTGATGATTAGAGAAAGGATTTGGAGGAGAGTTGATGATATTTGGTGAATTTGTGTTGAATTCTTTTGGAGTGATGATTGTAGTGGAGAATTTTTTATGAATTGTATGGGGTAATGCTTGGAGTTTGATGATTTTTGATAAGTTTTTACGTTGGGTGATGAATTTCGGAGTTGGAATAATTGAGGTATATGTTGATTGTGGAGATATTATGTGATTATTGACTATGGTAGAGTTGATGTGATATTGGTGAATATTTTGGTGAACTATTTTGATGAATGGTGATTGTGGTTTGATTATTGGTGATATTGAAGTTGATATATTGAATTTTGCAAATGTAGGTGCGAGAATGAACACGCGTAGTCAAGCTAAGAGAAGCGGGGGTGCGAGTGTGACACCTCGTGCGACCCGTCCTCCGAGAACTCCACCGGCACGGACTAACGAGGATTTCGAGGTCGAAGCAACCCCCAGAAGCGAGTTGGGAGTTATACTGCAGCACGACTGGCAGAAAGAGAGATGAAACCGGCTCGTGAAGATGACAATCAAGCCGACTCAATACCCCGACCCGGCCACCCAGTGAGTGCTCAGCATACGTGAGACGGTGGTGCCTCTTATGGATAGACTCGGGTTAGCGAGGGCCTTCGGAACTCGTCCGGCGATGTACAAGAGAATGGTGCTCGAATTCTTCAGCACCTTGGACAAGACGAAGAGGCCCATGTCGGTCCAATTCGAGAAGCTTACTTTTCAGTTAGACAACCGACAGTAGAGCCTCGACGAGGAGGACCTCGCGAGATGTTTCAGTGGAGGGGTCACTTACGTGGATACCGAGCACTATGACATGACCGATTTTTTGCGGTCTATTACTCTGACCTCCGGAGTGGGCTCTCTCGATTTCGCACACGGAGCTGTGAAGGCCGCGGACATACGCAACCCGGTGCTCCATTACATGAACCGGGTGTTGGCGAGTACAGTGTTTGCACACCGTGAGAGCGGGAATGTCACGAAGGCCGAGGTGTTTATTTTGTGGTGTCTGATGACGCAGAAGAGGCCTGGATTGGACGTATGGTAGACAACCATTTGCTCTGCATGAGCCAGGCAGACACGGATGTGATCCAGTGTGGTGGGATAGTGACTATGATCGCCGACCATCTTAGGATTGGTCACACTGATTGGGAGCAAGTCCCGGGAGCAGAATTGTTGAATATGTCGGCCCTAGTGAACATGGGCTATTTGAAGACTGACATGAACGACAACATGTTCTTCCTACAGAAGTCGGGCGACAACTTCCCTGTGCCATTCCCACATTTGACAGGAGTCCACCGGCAGGAGAATTGGCAGATGGACACCGCGAGCATCGACAGGTTGTGGCAGAGAGACGACCCGTGGGGTCTCTTCAGAAACTCGACCCGCGGCCGACTATCTATGACCGGGCAGCCCAGAATGAGGAGGAGAATGAGATGGCCGCCTTTGAGGGCGAAGATGTGGGAGCCCTTGTGAGGTACGGGGGTGATGGCGAAGTACCCGAGCAGCCGGTAGGTGAGGACAGACCGGAGTCCTCACGGGCATCTGAGTTGTTAGAGTAGAATACCCAACGTTCCGATCAGATTGGATACATTCTACTTGTAAATACAATTTATTGGAATTTATATTAAATAAAAGGCATTACTTTATATTATGCATATTTGAATATTTGATAAAGTCCCTGGATCATTAAAAACTATAAGGTATGGTTACGCATTGGATGGTAATCATGGAAGATACTTTGAAAGTTTTGATCTTAAAATAAAGTTCCAAGTCGATGGGTATTTCGAGATGGGATATCGAATAACCCGGTAAGATTTGCACATATGATGTATAGTTGTTGGACAAGAATGTTGCATTCCATCAACATTAGCATTGGACGCAAATACATATATGTGGGTGCTTGTTAGGGAACAAGTTCACTGAGCATGACCATATGAAAATTCTTAAATGGAACTTTTTACTGTCGAGTAAGAATTTTCATGTTGCAATAGTACATGATTGATCCTCTGACTTGAGGCACGATAGTAATCTTATGCATATTGTGCTTTACTTTGATTTATCTTTTGATTGCTGGACAATCATAAAAGGGATATTTTGGGTACTGTATTAATATGTATGAAGGTTTATCTGTGGCCAACAAAGAATTCGACACTTATAAGGATAATGAATTTCCTATGTTTTTCATAGTTTGTGATTCAAAGACCTTGGCCAAGGCGGGATGAATAGAGATTCATACACGAATTACTAAACTTGAAATGGAATCATAGTTATTAAATCAAATGGGTTTCGACTAAAAACCATACCCAAGATTTAATCGTGAAATTAGTTGTCGAAAGGATTTTATATGTATGGAATTGTAATCGAAAAGGTTTACTCGCTATTCACTTAATACTAGATTCATGCTACTTGCTAGATGTTCCCATGATATGTGGGTTCGTGAAATTAAGGAGTTAATTTCATGAATAAGAATTAATTAGATTAATTCAAATTACAAAGAGTTGTAAACCCACTACTAGTATTAATAGTGAACCTAAAAGGTCACACCAATTTTTGAATGAAGGCAAAATGAAATTAGTATTTCTAAAGAGTTAGAATTAATTAACAAAATCTAATTGTGATTAGATGTCAATTAAAGGATTATAATAAATTAATCAATTGAATTGATTAATTTTATTTGGGATATTAATTAAGTAATTAATGGAATTACTAAATTAATAGTTGGATTTTAAAATTAGATCTTGAAATTCAAATTCAAATAATAATATGATTATTAAATGAGGAGATTTTATATATGGGAGAAAATATATTTACAAATAATTTTGAAAGAGTTTAAAATTATTTGTTTATTATTATTATTATTAATTTTTAATTGAGATTAAAGATTAAATAATAATAATAATAATAATAATAATAATAATAATAATAATAATAATAATAATAATAATAATAATATAATGTAATGTGGGATCCCATCCCATCCATTATATTAACTTGTATTAACTTGTAAAAGTGATACAAGATTTTTTTAACATTTCTTGTAAAAGTGATAAAAGACTTTTTGACATTTCTTGTGAAAGTTATTCAAGACATAAATATTTTAAGTTGAATATCTTTACATTTCTTGTGAAAGTTATTCAAGACATCATTATTTTATACCTAAATTTGTAGTATAAATATGGACATACTTGATGTTCATAATTGCTAAGTTTGTAAGAAAATTTTAAGTCTTGAAAAATTTGAAAAAGATAAGAAAAATTATTATCTCTCTAAAACAAGAATAGTTCTTGTAAAACTCCTCATAAATATATATTCCTATACTTATTGAAAAACTGAATAATTTCTACTGGCGAAGAAATTATCTTTCGGAGTCGGATTCAAAAAGGTGGATACTATTAGAGGGAAGACAATTGGATTCCTAAAGTGAATAACAAGAAGAATTGATCGTTACTAAACCGGGAATTGATTTCCTCTATCATCGTCAAAGTTGAAGGAGTTCAAGTTAAGGTAACTTCATAAATATTTTCAAACCAAAATTTGTATTTATACATGTTTTTAAATGATGACTATATGTTTATTCGCTTTATGTATTTACGGGTTGAGTATTTATATGATAAATACTTGTTTAGAAAAAAAAAATTCCGCTGCAAGATACCCGTATGGTACAGTCGAACCCAATAGTGGTATCAGAGCCACGGTTATCATCTTTAAAAATAGATTTTGATTTGTTTTTGCTTATGAGATAAGCAAAATTATTAAATGTTTATAAGATTTACATATTTAATTGTTAAATTATATAATTTTGTGTGTGATACAAAAGTTGTATTTGATTTTAAATTTGGAATTAATTAATTATAATCAATTGTTGATTAATATATATACAAGTTGTTGTGTATATATTGAAATTAGTTTCATGATTAATTAACTATAATCAATTGTTGATTAATATATTTTTTTTATTAACTATTATGAATAGTTAAGTTTAATATAATCCCAAAATTAAATCAACACACAAAAGTTGGTAAATTTATATGATTCATTACTATATCAACATATTAAATTGGTGAATTTATATGGTTGATTCATGTGATGAATGGTTTATTTAGGGATGATCATGAGCCTTTTATTCAATATGATTGAATGATTGTAATTTATCGAGACCTGCGAGTCTCTTATGTTATGATTTGTAAAATTTTAAATTATTGCATCATTAAAAGATTAGATCAGGTTGAAGACCGTTCGATGTGAAAGGCCCACGCTTGTGTGGGTAATTTTACAAGTTGTAAATTTTGAAGGCCTGTGCTTGTACGGGTAAATAAAATGAGATGTAATAGAAGTAGTTCTATTCATTTATTTTATCACGTATAGGCATAAACCCATTTTGGCTAGAATGGGTTGCATAGGCAAGGTCGTGATCATCCCACCATATGCATGCATTAGATGTATTTTAGGTTTATTTATGCTTACGTTTCATGAGATGATTAATGCACTAAATAAACATAAGTAAAAGATGGTAAGAGATGAGATCTAAAAAGAACCCCAAAGGAATTAATTTGATTAATTCTATATCAAATTGAAAATGGATAAAATAGGTTGGACCAATTAATTCATTCCTTCCATCAAAAGTAGATGACATGACGATGCTACGGTGCTTAGTCACTGACCATGAGTCGTGGGGTGGCTTTGAGACTGAAAGTTGTGATCTCTATTAAGCATTGAGATGCTCGTGAGATGGATTCGTGTTTGTGTTGGCCACGAGTCGTGGAACACTTATGATGGGCCATTATCATGAATGTTTGATGGGTTTAATTTGACACTTAGTACTATATACGGTCATAAAATTGGGGTATATAAGAAAAGTGAGGCAAAATAAACTTGAAGGTTGTATAGTGATACAATTGTCAAAAATGTTGACTACCAATATAAATATTTCATGAGTACTCATAAAATTGGGATATGTAATATTTCATTGGACTTCAAGCCCACTACGAAATTGAGATTTTCATAATTAATATGGGATTTAATTAAAATAGTGGGAGACATTTAATATTAAAGACCTAATATTAAATGAATATATATTCCATAGTCTACTTATTTTCTGCTTCATTTATTTTTGTAGATCAGTCTACTAAAATGGCTAAAAATCCAATCGTAAGTATTCTTGAGCGAAACAAATTAACTGAACCAAATTTCTTTGATTGGCTGAGAAACCTAAGAATTGTTCTACAGTCTGAAAAAATGAACTATGTGCTTGACAAAGCCCCTCTTCCTCCACACGAGGATAAGACTTCTGATGAGTATGGAGAATATTTACGTCATACTGATGACAATCTCCAGGCTCGTTGATACATGTTAGCATCTATGTCAAATGAGCTGCATAGACAAAATGAATTATTTGATAATGCAATTGATATCCTAAATCACCTACAAGAGTTGTATGGCGAAAGGACAAGGCAAATTAGATATCATATATCTAAAGAGCTTTTCAGGAGTCGTATGACTGAGGGCTCTTTAGTCCAAGACCATGGGCTGAAGATGATAGCTCTTATTGAAAGGCTAACATCCCTTGGAGTTGTTATGGATAACGAACTCTATGTGGATCTTTTGCTGCAATCTCTGCCTCCATCATTTAATACTTTTGTTGTTAACTTTAACATGCACAATATGGAAACTTCTCTTCCTGAATTGGTGAACATGTTAAAGACAGTTGATGGGTCTACTTCCAGATCTGGAGTAAACCGGTTGTTGTGAGCTCCGATCTGTTTGAACCGCCTTCAAATCGTTGCTAGACCGCCGCAAACACCTGCAAGAACCCAACGGCGGGAGAGGTCCCGGCGTCGGGCCTCCGACGCTCAAGTCAGTAAACAGAGGAGAGGAAGATGAAGCTCTATGATGTAGAGCTGTGATGCATGTAGAAATGCATAGAATGTGGGGGAGAGAGCTGCTCTCAGAGAGCAGCAACAGCAGAGAGATGGAAAGTGTATAGAATGAGTAGAGGTTAGGGTTTAGGGTTACCTCAGCCCCTTTATATAGAGGGAACTGCATGCTTGAAGTACCCAAAATGCCCCGAACGGTTTACCTGAAGTGTCCAAAATGCCCTGGTAGGTTTGCATTCCATCTACCTCCTAGTCAGCTCAAGATTCCTTCTTATCCAATTATTGCCTCTCTTATAGTCACAGAGAAGTCTAGTAGTGGAGAGGTCTAGTAGCGGAGACCTCTAGTCACGGAGACGTCTAGTAGAGAAGACGTCTAGTAGCGGAGACCTCTAGTAACAGAGACGTCTAGTAGCGGAGATGAGCTCTAGCTCCTCTTGTCCAGTCGAGACGAGATGATCTCTAGTAGGTCGAGACGATATGACCTCTCGCAAGTCTAGCAGGTCGAGACGAGTCTCGCAAGTCGAGATGACCTCTGGCAAGTCTAGCAGGTCGAGATGAGTCTAGCAAGTCGAGATGACCTCTAGAAGGTCTAGCAGGTCGAGATGACCTCTAGCAAGTCTAGCAGGTAGAGATGAGTCTAGCAAGTCGAGATGACCTCTAGCAGGTCTAGCAGGTCGAGACAAGTCTATCAAGTCGAGATGACCTCTGGCAAGTCTAGTAGGTCTAGATGACCTCTAGCAAGTCTAGCAAGTCGAGATTACCTCTAATTATCTTCTTAGAGCATGTCTACTTCCCATACTTAGTCGTGTGAAGCTTGTCATACTCAGTCACAGAGAGTATGTCTACTTCTCATACTTAGTCGTGTGGAGCTTCTCATACTCAGTCGGAGAGAGCATGTCTACTTCCCATACTTAGTCGTGTGAAGCTTGTCATACTCAGTCACAGAGAGTATGTCTACTTCTCATACTTAGTCGTGTGGAGCTTCTCATACTCAGTCGGAGAGAGCATGTCTACTTCCCATACTTAGTCGTGTGAAGCTTGTCATACTCAGTCACAGAGAGTATGTCTACTTCTCATACTTAGTCGTGTGGAGCTTCTCATACTCAGTTGCCGAGACCTTCAAGCCTCGTATAGACCTCCTCAAGTTGCTCTTCCTTGGTTTCTCTTAGACCTCTTCATACTTGACTCCGGTTCACAAGTATGGCTATATCAACAGTTGAATCCACGATTAAAAAGGATAAGCCAATGCTTCTTGTTGGATCCACTTCTGGATCAAAGACATTAAAGTCTAAGGAAAGGAAGGGGAAGGGAAAGGTTCCCTATAAGTCTAACAAAAAGGCAAAAAACAACAAAGAAAAGAACAAAGAAAAGGTAAATTCTCAGGCTAATCATGAATGTTATCATTGTGGCAAAACTGGGCATTGGAAGAGGAATTGCAAGGAGTATCTTGCAACCTGAAAAGTTCAGGTATTTATTTTGTTGAAGTTAACTTATCAGTTAATGATTCTTCTTGGGTATTAGATACCGGTTGTGGCTCACATATTTGCAATGATTTGCAGATAATGGCAAGAAGTGAAAAGTTGGACAATAAAGAAACAGTTCTAAGGATGGGTAATGGAGCAAGAGTTGCTGCCATAGCTAAAGGGACTGTTTATCTAGATTTAAATAATGGTGTAAATATTTGTTTAAACAATTGTCTTTATGTTCCGAATATTATAAGAAACATTATATCCATTCCAGTATTGGATAGAGAATGTTTTAAGTTTGTGATTGAAAATGGAAGTTGTTCTATTTTCAAAGATAAAACTTTTATATATTCCGGATATTTGACAAATGGTTTATATACTGTTACACCACAAAGTCCCATCCTAACAATTCAACAAAATAAAAGAAAATTAGATAATCATACTTCAATTGCACTTTGGCATGCTAGATTAGGTCATATTTCTGAAAAGAGGATTCACAAATTGGGACAAAAACTCGACCTTAGGGGAGAGGATAAGTTGCCTACATGTGAGTTATGTATTAAAGAAAAAATGACAAAATCACCATTTGTTGGACAAGTGGAGCGAGCTAAAGGTCTGTTGGATTTGATTCATACAGATGTTTGTGGACCACTAAATGTTAGTGCCAGAGGGAACTATCACTATTTCATAACTTTTACTGATGATTATTCTAGGTATGGTTATGTATACCTATTGAGGTATAAATCTGAAGTTTTTGAAAAGTTCAAAGAATTTAGATGTGAAGTGGAGAAACAAACTGGTCATTATATTAAAACTCTTCGATCAGATCGAGGAGGTGAATATTTGACTAATGAGTTTCTTGATTATCTAAAGGAGAATGGGATTCTTTCTCAGTGGACACCTCCTGGAACTCCACAACTTAATGGAGTTTCAGAAAGGAGAAATCGAACATTGTTGGACATGGTTCGATCAATGATGAGTTCCACTAATCTACCTCTTTCATTCTAGGGTTATGCCTTAGAAACAGCATCACATATTTTGAATAGAGTGCCAAGTAAAGTTGTGCCTAACACACCTTATGAGATGTGGTGTGGAAAAACACCTTCATACAAGTATATGGAAGTATGGGGTTGTGCTGCTTACGTGAAGCAGCAAGTGGGAGATAAGTTGGATATGAGATCCATCTTATGTAAATTTGTGGGGTATCCAAGAAAGTCTATAGGATACTATTTCTATGATCCTTCTGAACAAAAGGTGTTTGTTTCGAGAATTGCTGTTTTCTTAGAAGAAGAATTTCTTTCTAACAAGAATGGCGAGATTATAGAACTTAATGAAGAACCATAAATTATTCCACAAGTTGTCACAAATAACATACCAGTAGAGACTGGGACATCTGAAACACAACCTCTTCGGAGATCTGAAAGGGTTTCTAGGGCGCCTGAAAGGCTGTACCTATTGTTAAAGAACAACGAAGAGGGATTCCTTTTGGATAATGATCCAATAAACTATGAAGAGGCAATGTCAAACATTGACTCAAATAAATGGCAAGAAGCTATGCAATCCGAAATGGAATCCATGTACTCAAATAAGGTATGGACCTTGGTTGATCCACCACAGGGTATTGTACCTATAGGTTGTAAATGGGTTTACAAACGAAAATGTGGTGTAGATGGAGAAGTGAATACTTTTAAAGCACGTTTGGTTGCAAAAGGTTATACTAAAAAACAAGGTGTTGATTATGAGGAAACTTTTTCACCAGTAGCAATGCTTAAATCCATTCGGATATTATTAGCCATAGCTGCGTATTATGACTACGAGATATGGCAAATGGATGTGAAAACTGCTTTTCTTAATGGAAACATTAAGGAAGACATTTATATGAAACAACCACAGGGTTCCATATCCAGTGGGAGTGAGCAAATGGTTTGTAAACTTCAAAGGTCCATTTATGGACTTAAACAATCTTCGAGGAGTTGGAACATCCGGTTTGATGAAACGATCAAAACGTTTGATTTTCATAAGAATCCGGATGAACCATGTGTTTATAGAAAGGTTAGTGGGAATGCAGTTGCATTTGTTGTACTTTATGTTGATGACATTCTACTCATTGGGAATGATGTAGGAATGTTGCAGTCAACACGGACATGGTTGTCAAAACATTTTTCCATGAAAGACTTGGGAGAAGCATCTTTTATCCTAGGGATAAAAATCTATAGAGATAGATTTAAAAGGATGATCGGACTATCCCAGTCTATGTACATAAATAAGGTGCTAAAACGATTTAGCATGGAAGAATCCAAACGAGGATATATTCCAATGAGTCATGGGGTTTCACTTTCTAAGACGACGTCTCCAAAGACACCTGAAGAAAGAGAACGGATGAGTCATATACCTTATCACTACAACAAAAATGATATTAGGTAACACGATTTTGTAGCATTTTTTGAATAATTATTTTATGTATCACATTATTGTAACACTTATAAAAACATTAGATTTTAGGTGACATTTTATTAATATGTAACATTTTCATAAAACACTTTAAATTATGTAACATATTTTAGGTAACATTAAATAAGTGGTTATTATATATAACACATAATATGTAATAGTATTTTAGTACTTATTATTTAAAACACATATTAGAATAAAAGGAAACACTTTTTTTTCCTATTTATTATTTGTAACAAATACAAATAATAATATTTTAACTAATCATTTTTACGTAACATTCTTAATAGTCACATTATTCAATAGAAACAAGACGTATAAACTTCTCAAATCCCTCTGTTTCTTGATAAAATTTTCTGCAGTAGTTTTTCACCATCTAGCGATTCAAGGTCTTGTATCTACTATTCACAAGCTTTGCAAGAATCTTCTACTCCATCTACCCTTGTACCTATTTCTATTATCATTTTGGGGCCAGGTATTCAAAGATTTTCCAATTATTGCTCGATCATCTTTTTTTGTTTGTCTGCTCAGAATCATCACTATTTAGGAACAATTATCTTTTCATTTTCTCTCTTTACTTCTCTCTAGAGATTATGTAAAACAAACTTGTTTGTTATGTTTGGAGAAAGTTTTGGTACTTCAAGCCCTACATACTTGATTCACCAATTCGTATTTAACAATAGCTGTAAAAAATTGTATGTGAAAGACTCCTTTATTTTATTTAGGAAGTATTGTTCATTTCTTATTCTAACAGAGTGAATTGTTTTTTAAAGATTTCTCATGTAAAAAAATAACTTGTTGATGTGGTTTACTTTTCATCAGGTTGGATAATGAAGAATAGTGGGAATTCGTGGTTCAATTTATTACGATCTAGTAATGAGTATGCTGAAGGAGTAGAATCTTATTTAGATTATGCATTTTCTACTCAGGCTCAAGAAGATCAGATTAGTTGCCCGTGCAAAGAGTGCTATCATCGTTTTTGGCATCGTAGAAATAAAGTCTATAATCATATGATTGCTAATGGAGTCAATTCAGAAATGACTGAATGGCGTCCAAATGAGAAAGACATTTCATCTATGTTAAATAAACAGAAGAATGATCATAATCATGAAAAGGGCATGCCGGATGACATGGAAAATTTGTTATTTGATACTCACAGGGATATACTAGATAAGTTTTCGGGAAAAAACCAGAAAGAGATTGAAGACGATAATGTTAATGTAGAGGCCAAGAAGTTCTTTAAATTGCTTGAGGACGGCAAACAAACGGTGTATCCAGGGTGTAAATCCTTTTCAAAATTATCATTTCTCATCCGTTTATTCCTTTTCAAGTGTGTTCATGGGAAATATGGCATTTTCTGATCTTCTCGAAATTATTCGAGAACTGATTCCCGAAGTCAAATTGCCTAAGTCTTTTAATGAAGCCAAGAAGTTGGTGAAGGACTTAGGTCTTCATTATAAAAAAATCGATGCATGTCGTAATGATTGTATGTTGTTCTGGAAAGAGTACGAAAGTGACACATCTTGTCATGTTTGCCATGCTTCGAGGTGGAAGGAAACTGAAATGGAGTTTAGAGACAATGAAAATCATCCACCTAAAAACACTCGAAACATTCCAGCCAAAGTAGTTTGGCACTTTCCTTTAAAACCTAGGCTTCAGAGGTTGTTTGTGTGTTCTGAAACAGCTAATTATATGAGATGGCATGAGGAGAAAAGGATAAAGGATGGGAATTTAAGACATCCAGCAGATGGCAAGGCTTGGAGAGATTTCGATTCCTTATATCCACACTTCGCTCAAGAAACTCGGAATGTGAGGTTAGGACTAGCAAGTGATGGATTTAACCCCGTTCGAACTATGAGCACTTCGCATAGTACATGGCCAGTTGTTTTAATTAACTACAATCTACCACCTTGGTTATACGAAGTCAGAGTATCTTATGTTATCCTTAATTATTCCAGGGCCACATTCTCCAGGTAATGACATTGATGTTTACCTTCAGCCGTTAGTGGAAGAGCTAAAAGAATTGTGGGAGTTTGGTATAGAGACATATGATGTATCAAAGCGCCAAGTATTTCAGATGCATGCTGCTTTACAGTTGACAACAAGTGATTTCCCTGGATATGCCATGTTGTCTTGTTGGAGCACGAAGGGAAAGTTTGCATGTCCTTATTGTCACTATGAAACAGATCACTTATACTTGAAAAATAGTAAAAAATCTTGCTACATGGGGCATCGTAGATTTTTGGTTGCAGATCATCGTTGGCGCAATGATAAAAAATCTTTTAATGGAAAGATAGAGAAAAGGGTTGCTCCAAATCCTTTAACAGGTGGTGAAATCTTATCTTTATTGGAGAATTTCGAAAATAAATTTGGAAAAATGCAACCGAAAATGAAAACTGAAAATTGTCCATGGAGAAAGAAGTCATGTTTCTTCAGTTTGCCATATTGGGAGCATGTTTTATCTCGACATCATTTAGATCCTACGCATATAGAAAAAATATTAATGATAGTGTGCTGGGGACTTTGTTAGACATTCCTGGAAAAACAAAAGATCATCATATGGCTAGATTGGATTTAAAAGAAATGGGGATTAGAGCATCACTACATCCTGTAGAGTCTAGCAACGTGCGGTGTTTGCTACCAAAAGCATGTTTTTCAATGACGAGGGAAGAGAAGGTATTGTTTTGCAAGGTTCTGAAAAAGGTAAAACTACCACAAGGATTTGCATCAGATATTTCTCGTTGTGTGCAAATGAAAGAATTAAAAATATCAGGATATAAAAGTCATGATGCAGTATCTACTTCAAGTTGCAGTACGTAAAACACTACCGAAGCACGTGGCTCTTGCTTTGATAAGGTTGGGTGCATTTTTCCGAGGCCTTTGCAATAAAGTAGTAAATCCACTTGATCTGAACCAGTTGCAACATGAAATAGTTGAAGTTCTGTGCATATTTGAGAAAATATTTCCACCTTCGTTCTTTGACTCAATGATGCACTTGCCTATCCACTTAATAGATGAAGTTAAGTTGAGTGGACCAGTACATGGATGGTCGATGTTCTCAATTGAGAGATACCTTGGAAAACTGAAATCAAATGTTCGGAATCGCAGCTGTCCAGAAGGTTCTATTGCCGAAGGATATTTTGCAGAAGAGTGTTTGGTGTTTTGCTCAAGATATTTGAAGGACGGTGCGAAAAAACGATCAAGGAGCGGAACAATAAATTATGATAAAATTGTAGTAAGTGAAGAAAATTGCCCTATATTTCCTAAAGTCGGTCATCCCCTTGGGAGGGGAAAAAAAAGGGACATTGTTTTATCTAGACACCTGGATGAAGAACACAACACATCGATATGTGTTGTTCAGTTGTGAGAATGTACAAATTCAAAATTACCAGAAGTGAGTAACTCTTTAATTGATATTAGTATGTCTTTTATTTAAAATATAATGCATATAATTAATAATATATTGTTTATCCAAATTCAGGGAGCATGAAAGAATGATGGAGATCATGTCGAAAGATAAAAAAAGAACGAGGTGGAGGCAAGCTCAACAACATAGCTAAGAGTTCATGTTTTGGCTTAAAGGAAAGGTTGAGTTAGACCAAGACCAAGTTCCTCCTTATATTAAATGGTTGTCTTTAGGACCATGTAATGTTTCACGAAGGTATGTGGGTTATATTGTTAACGGATATAAATTTTACACTAGAGCACGTGATGCAAAATGCAAAACTCAGAATAGTGGGGTTACATTGACAGCTTTAACATCGAGTTTTGCGATTACTAAGGATCATAATCTCGTTACTGAAAAAGTTTTTTATTATGGAGTGATACAAGGGATCATTGAGCTAGATTATTGGAGCTCGTTTAGTGTCATGTTATTCCGATGCGACTGGTTTCATGTAGAAAATGATGACTATGGTTTTGCTCGTGTTAATTTCAACAAGAATTGTTATTCAGATGACCCTTTTGTGCTAGCTTCACAAGTGCATCAAGTCTTTTATGTTGAAGATCAAATAGAAGAGGGTTGGCATTACACGATAAAGAATTTGCCAAAAGAGTTTTTTGGTTTCGATGAAACAGAGGAAGCTTTTTTGGTTGAACCTAATGAAGTTCTTGATGATATGATAGGGAATATGGTTAATGATAGTGATGATGTGAGATGGTGTAGAGAAGATATACCTCATACTGTTGTTGACATGCATGGCAATACTTTCCCCAATTATTCCGATTATGCTTCTGGTGAGAACCATGGAAATGAATGGAATATGGCTGGCTCAAATTTATCGTGTATTGGTCCTTGAGATGAATCTTTTCTGTCATAAGGTACTCTGTTGAATTATATGATGGTCAGATTTTTACTATTATAATTCTTATATAATTAATAAATTTATCTCTTTTGTTCATAAACTATCAGGCTTAGCAAAGTTGGAGAATGAATTGGATATCCAGTTTAGGCTTACAATGATGTAAGTTAAAGTTATAATTTGATAATTTGTGGAAAGTAGTTCATGTTTTTTTTTTTTTATTTGTGGTCTTAACTCTACATTTTTTCTTGATTCTAAGTTTGGTTATTTTTTATTTTTTGGTTTTACTTGCTCTTTTTCTTTTGTATCAGATGGAATGAAGATTTATGAATGAATTGGAATGCAAATAGAGGTATGTTTTCAAAACTTCCAGTTGATATTTGTTATAATAAGTTTCAATTGGGTTTCATATGGCTTATAGACTTCTCCTAGGCATTATATCAAACAGCTTATGTGCAAGGCTCATTTGGCTCAATTTCAGGTTAACCTGTTCACAGTCACCCGACTCCGAAGAATCAACTTTAAGCCATCAGAAGTCATTCACTAGTTACCAACCTTACTCACGTATTTCATGTGTCTTACGGATCAGATGGAGAGGCACATGTCATTATTTCTTTATTTTTGTTATATGAATCGTTTTTATGTAAACTTCTTCAAATGTTTTAATGCTCAAAGATATGATGTTTATATTTCCTCCATCCTCCTCGTCTCTGACATGAAGAAATGCTTATGTATGGCAGCTAAAGCAAAAGCAAAAAACTTGTGTTATATATTTTCTATAGGTCTTGTTTATGTGAGAGGTCTCGTTTAAGTGCTAAATATGAATAATTCTAATTACTATTACTTTTCATTCCATTTGTAAGTAAACAAATGAGCTACAAGCAGTTAGCCATTAGGTACTATATTTTCAAAGATATAAGTCTACATAAACTTTTCAATTTAAGAATTGATTAGAAAAACAAGGTAAAATGATTTATGTGGAAAAGAAACAAAATTACTTGAAAGAAATTGTAACTGAATACTAGTTATGCTAAATGAGGCTCTCACCCACGGGGTAGGCTTAACCGTAGTTGGTTTCTGGCTAAACGAGTTGTTACCGAACTATTTATCACATTCTCTAAATTGACAAATATATATATATATATATATATATATATATATATATATAATTACTAGCTATAAGCAATAAATAAAATTTATTTAATTTTACCTACGTGGCATTCCAGTCAAAAGACGTTTCTTTTCAATTTATTATATTTTTTTTATTTCACAAAATATATAAGTCTTTGGTATTAATGTTTTGATTGTGTTAAAATTGGCAAGAACTTATTTAGTGTGTTCAATATTGTAGCAATTATTGTAGACGTTACAATTGTTTAATTGCACTCTTAATAGATCTTTTAAATTATTGCACTTCTTTTTACAAATTATTAATAAATATACAAAGATATAATAATATACCTCAAAATTTCGAAACAAAACTCATAACAATCTTCGTATCTGTTATAACATTCTATTTTTCATATAAAAACTGAACAATAAAATACTCTCAATGCATAGATCTTATAAAAAAAATGCAAAGCTTTGTATTTTGGTAGATCTTATTTGTAATCGACGAATTTGAGCTGAAATACTATAAAGCGGTAACGATTTTCTAAAATCCGGTCGATTTAGCTATTTATTAATAAAAATATATATATGTTTTTCAAATTTCTAAATCTTGATAGATCTTTTTGTAATCGACCGATTTGTACCGAAATACTATAACTCAGTAAGTCGGTTTTGAAAAATCGGATCGAGTCGTACTTGCTGAAGAAGTCTAATATGATCGGGGTTTTGGGCAATCATATGAAGTATGTTCTGTTGAGTGATAGACGGGAAGAGGACTCTTTGCCACACTAGAAGTCCTGCCAGACAGGGTCACTCTTACACACAAAAAAAAAAAAGATATTTTGTCTCACTGGTTTTCTCGTTTCTCTCAAATCCTCCCACTAACTTGAACATCGGAGTGTCCACGCCGGGACCACTCCCGGCGTGTTTTGCAGGTACCGGTGATCGAGAAGTCATAACCCCGTTAGAAAGGCAGCCTGCGTGGTTATTTTAAATATTAATGGTTTTGTTATCATGTATGTTTTTCAGGGAGATGGAAATGTCTGAGTATGAGAGTATAAGAAGGAGGATAGTAGAGGAGAATAAAAGGAAGATGGAGGAACTTGGACTTAGACCGGTGGCTTATGAGAAAATGAATTTGAAGAAACCGGCTAAGCAAGTAAAGATCAACAAAACATTAAGGCCTACTCAAGACTTTCAAAATGATGATGAGCCCACACTTGGAAAAGGTGATCATTCAGAAAAAATATCCAAACAAAACAACACTCAAGGGTTTGGGACAATACTAAATTTGAGATCTTGCTCAAAAAAGGTTGTATATATCTAAAATTGTTCCATTATATGATTCAATGTATTATTCATATGCTCACATATGAGGTGTTATGTATATGTGTTAAGGTAATTGCTAGCAAAACGTGGAGCCTGAAAGGATTGCAGACGAACAACAGTTGTCAATGGCGACAATGGCGAGCTTAATAAAATCACGTTCTCAAACTCGGAAAAGACTTTTGGAACAGAGTAAAGCGAAGAATCAATGTGATGAGAGTGCATTGAAATTGAAACAACCTCTGACGATCCCTGCACCACCTCTTCAAGAAGTGCCTTTGAAACAAGCCGAGGACAACTCTCACGGAAAGACCCACTCGTATGAAGAAGAGCCAAAATAACATGATGGTTTTACCAGGAACACTTAGTGCTTTTCAAAGGTTGAGAGGGAAAGGTATCGCAGATGAACAATTATCTTTACCAGTCAATAATGTCAACTAACCTGAGAGTTTACCGCACCAAGGTGTAAGAGTTGAATTATTTGAAGATGATAATGGATATGAAATCGGGAGTTCACATAAGCAGCAACATTCAAATGTTTATGCTGTTGAAGAAAAAAGTGATCCTATAGTTGCAGAAACTAATGACCAGATTCTCATGCAAGATCGTCACATTGACCAACCCAGTAAAATTGAATATAAATTCTATATATATTATGTTTGTTGTCTCTAAATGTTTATTTAAAAATTTTGTTTTGATTAATACAATTTTGTTGGTACAAGCTTTCTTAGACTTATTTTTTGAATTTTTATCAAATCCAAATATGTAGTGTTGGAGAAGAAAAGGCGAACGAGAGGACCAACTATGTGCAAAGACGTTCATGCATGGACATTAGATGAACGTAGACCCATATTTTTCAATGTCAAAGGTCAGCCAATTGGTCCTGATCAAGAAACTTTGACAAAGTTTAGTATGTTTTTAGGGACTATATCTCGAGATTCTACTCTTGCACCACTGAATAAGGTTGACTGGCGCCATGTTACCGGCAAGGATAAGATTTTTGATTATGTGAAGTAATGGTGCTTTGAACATTCTATATGATAGGTTATTTTTCTGGTAATCATTTTCCAGGTCTTTATTGTTGTGTTATCCACTACTGAAATCTCTATCTCATCACTCATATAAAAAATACGAACGTTTGTTTTAGCATATACTTTTTTAACTATATCATACTTAAGAGACTACATACAATAATTCCTTTATTGCAGAAGAAATTCATCATCCCAGAGGAGGCCATGGAATATGTGTTATCTTCGGTTGGAGATCTTTGGCGTAGTCATAAATGTAGAATAAAGAAGAAACACTACACCGGGTATGAGAATGACAAAGAAAGATGGATGAATAGGCCAAAGTCGATTTCAGGTTCACATTTTAAAGAATTGTTAGAATATTGGAAACTTGATGAGGTTAAGGTAATGTAATAGACTAATGTTTTATTGTGTTTTACCATTTAGCTATTATTCTCAAATTATTTGAACTCGAGGATGAGTTTAATTGCAGGAATTAAGTAAGAAGAACAAGGAGCACAGTGAAGAACAAAAAGATAGGCATACGATGGGTCCTATATCATTTGCAAGAAAGCGTTTTGAGCTGGTAAATTGTAGTGTACTAGTTTACAATTATAAGAGCATATATTATGTTTACTTTTATGAGACATTGTTTTTAATTTATAATGGTAATGTAAATAAGAGATATGTAATTGTTTTGTTATAATTACATATCTCTTATTCATTTCAGAATAATGGTAAAAGGAATAAAGAGATATGTGTTATTTTAGTTATTGTTTTGAATTATTTTAAAGGAAAATGCCGAAAAGAAAGTACCAGATCAAGCACTCATGTACAAGGAAACTCGCAAAAGGAAAGAAGGGAAGACTTATATGTCATCTTATGTAAGTAACATTTTTTTTTTTCTGCTAGGAATTTAAGGAAAGGTTTTCTTGATGTCTATTTGTGTTTTTTATTATTCCTGATGATTAGTTTTATAATTTCAAAATGAGACACTTACGTGTATTGTTTCTCTTATACAATTTGATATGTATCCAAATAGGAGGAAACGGTTCCAGACTCATTGAAGAGTGAACTTTTGGGAAGATATACCAAGAAAAGAAAACAATCTCTTAATTGTGGTAGTGGTGGAGTCCTGATTTCGGATGAAATTATGCAGCCGTATAGAGCTGGGATTTTAAAAGAGACAGTAGCAGAAGTTATGAAACTGTTGAAAGATCAAATTCCTTCTAAGATACTTTCAACTATAGCCTCATCACTCAAAACACAATCTTTTGAAGGCATCAAAGAGACTGGACATTGTCAGGTAATTCTATATCTCCTTATTTGAATGTGAAACTTTAATTTGTTAAATCTAGAAATGCTTTGTAATGTGTTCTGATGGTTTGAATTTCTTGAAATAAAAGTACAAATAATGAGTGTGACTTGATGATATAGATTGAAAACAAAAGTACAAATAATTTGCTATGTCTTCTGATGATTTAAATTGTTGATTTTTATATTGCCTTTCGATTTTTTTTTTTCTTTCAATATAACTCCATCCGAAATCTCATAGTATAACTAGTCTCATTTATTTGATTTTTTAAATGGGCGATGTGAATGTAAGTTTTTAACTGTTGTCATCTTGGTCGTCTAGTAATTCATAACCTATTTTTGTCATTTTTGCATGCTTTTGAAGTGATAATATTGTTATTTTGTTGACTTTTGGAGTGTTAAAATTATGCATTTTCAGGATGACATCTTTGACGATGATGGAGCAAATGATTATGATAAAACCATTCATGAAAATGCTGAGAGAATAGAGAATGAAGAAGGTGAAGAAGGAGGAGAAGAAGAAATAGACTGACTATTCGCCTTTGTGTCTTTTGTTAGTTACTCTCCGTCTTTGTTGCATTAAGGACCTTTTACTTAAACTTTGGAATGTTTGGCCTCTTTATCTTTCTTTGTTTTGAAATATAGAGATATTTTATTACTTTTATATTGCAGTGTATTTTTAATATTCCAGTTTACATTTTGTATATGTATATATACATAGAACCAGTCTAATAAGTACTTTAATTGAGAAGTAACTTAAAGTGATAAGAAATCTTAATAATGTGAAACAATAAATGAAATTAAAGTGATACAAGTATTAGATAAGATGTTACTCTATGTATAAGGTAATTATAACACATTTACTAAGCTAAAGTAACATATTTTTTAAAAAAAAAAGTGCTATGTTAAAAGATCTATCGTGACACAATTATGGTGCACAGTGTTACCATACAAGAAAAGTTGATTTAAGAAAAATATTACAATTGGACAAAAATGTGTTACATAAACTATTATATCTAACATTTGAAAAGTGTTACGTCAAACTGTTACAATAGATATCCTAACGTTACACTTGAAAAAAATGTTTCTAAAAGCTTTCAAAAGTGATACCTGTGACTATAGGTAACGCAATCAGATACGACGCCAGTGGAAATGTTAGCTATTATGTACGGTAACATTTTCTAGGTATTAAGCAATACTTTTTCACTGTTACAAAATATCAGTTATGTTGTAGTGTATGCATCAGCTATTGGTAGCATTATGTATGCCATGTTATGTACAAGACCTGATGTGGCTCATGCACTTAGTGTAACGAGCAGATATCAGTCTAATCCAGGTGAAGAACACTGGAAAGCCGTTAAGATGATTCTTAAGTACTTGAGAAGGACTAAGGATATCTTTATGATATATGGCAATGGAGAATTAAAACTAGAAGGATTCACTGATTCTAGTTTTCAGTCAGATAAAGACGACTCTAAATCAATGTCAGGATACATATTTATCTTAAATGGAGCAGCAGATAGTTGGAAAAGTTCCAAACAAGAAACAACTGCTGACTCTATAACTGAGGCTGAATACATTGCTGCATCAGATGCTGCAAAAGAAGCTGTTTGGATACGAAACTTCATTCAAGGGTTGGGTGTAGTACCGTCTGTTGTTGATCCAATAATGATCTATTGTGATAACAATGGGGCTATTGCGCAAGCGAAAGAGCCAAGATCTCATCAAAGATCCAAACACATCTTGAGACGATACCATTTGATTAGAGAAATCATTGGTAGAGGCGACGTCATAATGGAAAGAGTCGACTCACCAGAAAATATAGCAGATCCCTTAACTAAGCCTTTATCACAGAAAGTATTTGAAAGACATCTTGAGAAGATGGGTTTGAAATACATGGTTGATTGGAACTAGGGCAAGTGGGAGATTGTTAGAGTAGAATACCCAACGTTCCAATCATATTGGATACATTCTACTTGTAAATAGAATTTATTGGAATTTATATTAAATAAAAGGCATTACTTTATATTATGCATATTTGAATATATGATAAAGTCCCTGGATCATTAAAAACTATAAGGTATGGTTACGCATTGGATGGTAATCATGGAAGATACTTTGAAAGTTTTGATCTGAAAATAAAGTTCCAAGTCGATGGGTATTTCGAGATGGGATATCGAATAACCCGGTAAGATTTGCACATATGATGTATACTTGTTGGACAAGAATGTTGCATTCCATCAACATTAGCATTGGACGCAAATACATATATGTGGGTGCTTGTTAGGGAACAAGTTCACTGAGCATGACCGTATGAAATTTCTTAAATGGAACTTTTTACTGTCGAGTAAGAATTTTCATGTTGCAATAGTACATGATTGATCCTCTGACTTGAGGCACGATAGTAATCTTATGCATATTGTGCTTTACTTTGATTTATCTTTTGATTGCTGGACAATCATAAAGGGATATTTTGGGTACTGTATTAATATGTATGAAGGTTTATCTGTGGCCAACAAAGAATTCGACACTTATAAGGATAAGTGAATTTCCTATGTTTTTCATAGTTTGTGATTCAAAGACCTTGGCCAAGGCGGGATGAATAGAGATTCATACACGAATTACTAAACTTGAAATGGAATCATAGTTATTAAATCAAATGGGTTTCGACTAAAAACCATACCCAAGATTTAATCGGGAAATTAGTTGTCGAAAGGATTTTATATGTATGGAATTGTAATCGAAAAGGTTTACTCGCTATTCACTTAATACTAGATTCATGCTACTTGCTAGATGTTCCCATGATATGTGGGTTCGTGAAATTAAGGAGTTAATTTCATGAATAAAAATTAATTAGATTAATTCAAATTACAAAGAGTTGTAAACCCACTACTAGTATTAATAGTGAACCTAAAAGGTCACACCAATTTTTGAATGAAGGCAAAATGAAATTACTATTTCTAAAGAGTTAGAATTAATTGACAAAATCTAATTGTGATTAGATGTCAATTAAAGGATTATAATAAATTAATCAATTGGATTGATTAATTTTATTTTGCATATTAATTAAGTAATTAATGGAATTACTAAATTAATAGTTGGATTTTGAAATTGGAAAATTACAAAATTTTAAAATTCAAATTCAAATAATAATATGATTATTAAATGAGGAGATTTTATATATGGGAGAAAATATATTTACAAATAATTTTGAAAGAGTTTAAAATTATTTGTTTATTATTATTATTAATTTTTAATTGAGATTATAGATTAAATAATAATAATAATAATATAATGTAATGTGGGATCCCATCCCATCCATTATATTATTCTTGTATTAACTTGTAAAAGTGATACAAGATTTTTTAACATTTCTTGTAAAAGTGATAAAAGACTTTTTGACATTTCTTGTGAAAGTTATTCAAGACATAAATATTTTAAGTTGAATATCTTTACATTTCTTGTGAAAGTTATTCAAGACATCATTATTTTATACCTAAATTTTTAGTATAAATATGGACATACTTGATGTTCATAATTGCTAAGTTTGTAAGAAAATTTTAAGTCTTGAAAAATTTGAAAAAGATAAGAAAAATTATTCTCTCTCTAAAACAAGAATAGTTCTTGTAAAACTCCTCATAAATATATATTCCTATACTTATTGAAAAACCGAGTAATTTCTACTAGCGAAGAAATTATCTTTCGGAGTCGGATTCAAAAAGGTGGATACTATTAGAGGGAAGACAATTGGATTCCTAAAGTGAGTAACAAGAAGAATTGATCGTTACTAAACTGGGAATTGATTTCCTCTATCATCGTCAAAGTTGAAGGAGTTCAAGTTAAGGTAACTTCAAAACTATTTTCAAATCAAAATTTGTATGTATACATGTTTTTAAATGATGACTATATGTTTATTCGCTTTATGTATTTACGGGTTGAGTATTTATATGATAAATACTTGTTTAAAAAAAAAAAATTCCGCTGCAAATTACTCGTATGGTACAGGCGAACCCAACATGAGTAGCGGCAGAGGTAGAGGCAGAGACGTCAGCGTCGAGAGCCGGACATGGATGAGCGGATGACGATGCTCGAGCGAGAGATGCATGAGCTTAGGACACACGTACGGGGTATGAGAGATGAGAACCGTGCGTCTGCGGCAGTGATGAACAGCAGCTTCCAGCAGATATTTGAGTGGATGCAGAGACACGAGGGGAATTTTTCCCCTCCTCAGCCGTGATATCAGGAAGTTAGTCCCCTAAGATATACCACTTTTTCTTTCAAATTTGTTCTTTCTCGAAAGAATAAGTTTGGGGGAGGGGTGCGGCATATCTTAGGTTCTTATCCCAATCTATCTTGCATTTCTCGGTTGCATTAGTTTATTTTACTTTTTATGTCTTTATTGAGTAGAGCACGTTTACTTGCTTTTTAGGAGTAGGATTGATCATGAGTCAGTCTCTTGTGTATTTTGGGCTTTTGGATTGATGATGACATGTCTAACTTGAATGGTGAATGGTAATTTGATGTGATTGAGGAATTGTGATGGGGTTGTAAAAGTCATGCCTAGATGAAAATGCTTATGAGCCTTGAATTAGCGATATATTGAGCCTAGTGAGACTTGAGCCTTTATTCCTTGTCTGTGTGTGTCAATTGAATACCCGAGTTATTAGAATTTGCCGTGATTCTACACTTGAAAAAATGCACTGGTGATTGTGAGCTTTAAAAATGATTTAGGCGGTTTTTGAATTTAGCTCGTTTGGCCTTGTTCCTTGTCCTTAAAAATATTTTTCACTGGTAGCCCGTTTGAGCCTTAAGCCTTTTTCTTGTCAACCGGTTTATCTTATTTATCTTGAGAATTGACTAGTGTTTGGGATGTATGGGGATAACGGAGTTATTTATTGGATGATTGGGTATGGAATGAGGTGTTATTGAGTTGCATTTACTGTGTTTGACCGAAAGAAAATGAAAAAAATGATAATAAAGGGAGCTCGCAAGTCGAATTGTTGGGATTCTACTCCTCTTACTAGTTGATTTATTTTGACGGGTAATGGGTAATGGGAAACCACTCTAGGACACTTGAATGACCTCCAATATTTATACCTAGAGAATATTGTTCTTGCAGTCTGATTTTGTTTGGAAAAAAATTTGAACTCTCTAAAAAAAAGAAAAAAAAACGGAAAGAAAAAAAAAGAAAAAGAAAAAAATGGTCAAGTACTTCCTTTACAATTTGATTTGAGCATTTATGAGTTGTGTATGGATTATTTTGGTTTGGGATTGAGAAACTCTTGATGTTGATTAGAGAGGAGGAGTGGAGTATGTCGAGCAGTCTATATACTCGAATGGTATAATTGTTTATTTGAGCCACTTAACCCATATATATATCATACCCTTGACCAAATAGCCTACGTTACAACCCAGAAAGACCTTTTGATTTAAGGCTCATGATTATTGGTAGTGTTTGAAGTAGAGTTTTAGGTGATTGGAAAACATATAGTTAATCGGGTGTTCGATTTAACTTGAGCGTATCCTTCTCTTTTATATATTGATGACATGTGAGTGAGGCACTTATATATTTGAGAGCTCGTTGATTCAAGGTAGATACAAGATAGTAGTCAAAGCATGATAATTATGATCGTTTCAATTTTTCTTGGTTGCATTGAAGGACTTGAAGTTGTTCTAGTTTGATATCACCCATTATGCTTGAGTTCTGATTTACTTATTCTTGTTCGGGGACGAACAAGGGTTTAAGTTTGGGGGAGTTGACATTCATCATATTTTCATGCATTATGAGTGATATAGTGTGATATTTGGCCATGATTATTGTGTGATTGTGCACCATTTTGTTTTATTTATTAATCTATGATAGAGGTACTTTTGTCATTGGTTTTGCGAAAAATATGTTCGAAAAAGCGTTGAAAATAGAATCGGGAAAAAAAATGGCAAAAACGGGGTGTAGAAGATGCCACACGACTGGTGTGGATGGTGACACGGGTCGTGTGGGTTGGCAAATAACAGCTACGGCTACGACTTTTTCACACGGGTCATGTGGGTTGTGACACGGGTCGTGTGACCCCACACGACTCGTGTGATCTCTCGTGTGATCGGTCGTGTGGGTCTGGAAGTTTGGCGAAAATTGGAGAAAAGTCACACGTTTCGGGTGGCATGTGACACGACTCGTGTGACGCGCAGATCAGTTCAGCGGGGATTAGGATTCTTACGCTATTTCTTCTCTTTTTTGACCCAGAATTACCCTACAGTATAAAACAGACCTTAGGAACTCGCTTTTGGGACTTTTGACACCATTTGAGGCCTACAGAAAGTACGAAACACACGAGGGATTCGAGGAAGTCAAGATTGAAGATTCGGGAACTAACAGCGACAATAGTTCTTCTTTCTTTTCTCTTTTTCTTCTTCACTGAACTCATGGATTTATTTACTTTGAGTTTTGAGAATATGTTTAGTAGCTAAACCTTCTAGGGATTCTATGATTTGCGAGTACTCGGATTATTTTATGAAGTGATTTTATTTATTCATTCCAGTTTATCATTCGTTTATCAATTTCTTGTGCTTATATGAATTGTGTGAATATAGGGCCCGTATTTGTGCATATTTGTGATTGACTTGAGACCGAGAGGAGATAGTTGATTGCTAGAATTGGGAAATTCATAACGTAAGAGACTAAACAGTCCGAGAGGTTGATAGAATCTTGCGAGAGAACTAGAATCTTAGGAGCTTATGGGAGTTAATTGTTCATCTTGAGACCGTTAGGAGATAGATAACAATTAATATCTACGATTTAACTTGTTCGAGAGAAATGTGTAAATTAATTTAGCGATTATCCCTATGAATGGTAGAATTAAATAAGGTTTGAATGAATAAGAAATCTTTGCTAGAATAAATCCCGAGGAAAGCATAGCCTAGAATCTATTTTCTCATTCTTGATTTATCTTAGAACAAACCTTCATTAGTGTTAGAATTTATTTTGCAATCATTTAGTAGTTTAGAATAAAATCACCATTCGGATTTGAGTTAGTCTGAATAATATTTATTCGTCAATATTTTGGTACTTCATTATTTTAACAACAATCTCTGTGGAATACGACCTTGCTCGCCACTCACTATAGCTATACCGTACACTTGCGGATAGTGAAAATATTTTGCGAACAATGTGACATGGTGATATGTAATGGTAATGTCCAAATTACCCTTAATGAGTCTACGATCTTAACTTTTTTTTCGCCATTAGATCATCCGATCTAATAGCCAAGATGTATTATTATTTCTTTCATTGAAAATCATTCTCATTTGAACCAACCCTATATATATAACTACAGTCATGTTGACGGAATGATTCCATCAATGTTACTGTAGTTTTTTCATATAATATATATATATATATATATATGGATAGATAGATATAGATATAGATTTATAAACATAAAATTCAATAGAAGTCGGGTCAAGACACATTTTCTTCAAATGATTTTCCATCACACAGACTTTTATATCTGTGTGATGAAACCAAGAGATTTGACATCTTAGATCTTTTTAATTTATCTGAAATGTGTGTTAAAGAAAAACGCGAACAACAAGAAAAGTAAGTGCAGAGCAACAAATGTATGAAAACCAGGCACATATATAAAACAAACACATGCCCATGTAAATAAATATTAGTAACGACGAAAGGTATGCATCTACATATATGTGACAGCCTAGAAAATAAAGACGCAAATATCTTGAAGATAAAAAGTAATAAATAACACACATTGTGAGCTTCATATCAAAAACATTAACACCTTAGTTACCAAAATCCCTCCTTTTTGCCGTAACTTCCAAATCCTCCACATTAATTCCAAATAATATCCCCCAAATGGGCCAAATCCCTTTATATATACCATACACAACACAAAAACAGGCAAAAATAAGAAATAATAGATATGACTCGTAAGAAAGTGAAGCTAGCGTTCATCAGCAACGACTCGTCCCGCAAGGCCACGTTCAAGAAGCGGAAAAAGGGGCTGATGAAGAAAGTGAGTGAGCTGAGCACGCTGTGTGGGATAGAGGCGTGTGCTATAGTGTACAGCCCTTACGAGGCCCAGCCAGATGTCTGGCCCAATGGGCCTGATGGGGCCCAGCGCGTGCTGGCCCACTTCAAGCGCATGCCGGAGATGGAGCAGAGCAAGAAGATGGTGAACCAGGAGATGTTCCTCCGGCAGCGTGGGACCCGCGCGGCAGACCACTTGAAGAAGCTGCGTAAGGAGAACCGAGAGAAGGAGATGACGCGCCTCATGTACGAGTGCCTTGCTGGCCGTGGGGTCCACGGGCTTGCCACGTCAGATCTGAATGATGTGGTGTGGCTGCTCGACCGGAGCCTCGAGGAGATCTACGGCAGGATCGAGGCACTCCGCAAGGATAAACAGCCAACTCAGCAGCAGCAGCAGCCGTGGTTTTCGGAGTGGACCCCACACGTGGAGGGGACTAATACTAATACGAATACTAGTAGTACTAATACGGCTCTCAATAATATGTGGTCCAATGTCTTCTTCCCCTGATCAATTTTATTTTTCTAATTGACTGCTTCCTTTTTTTTTTTATTTTTTGTTGGTTTTTGGGATTGATTTTCTCGAGTACTTGTTTGTTTGGTGAATCTGGATTAGTAGTGCAATGTCTGTTTTTATGTGTTGAATGTTGTAGTTACATTTTAATTTAGTTCAACAGTTCACTAGCTAGCTACTCTCATGTCATCTCTTTTCATACGTATTACACGATCTTCACATGCATCAACGGTTGGTTCAAAAATATATTCCCATTTAATGATTAATCAATTGTATAATTTGCACGTTTAATTCGTCATTTAAGCACATTTCATTTGTTGGGCCAGATTGCACATTTCATTGGAAGTAACTAATTTTGGATTTAACAATGATGTTACATGCATTGAACAGAAAGAATGGAACATCCATGTTTCTACCTTTGCATTACTCATATCACACGAATGTTAAATGATGACGACTTGGCATTTAAGTGTATATGAATATGAATATAGTTGATGTTTTAATATATACTAGTGTGGTACCTGTGCGATGCACGGGCTAATTTTATTAGGATACGCATTTAGAATTGGATGATTAGATGATTGGAAGAATGTAAAACGCTTGTATTGAAATAAATAAAATGTAATTTATATATTATTGATACATCATTGTAAACAACATTATTTGTTTGGTATTTTGGTACATCGTCTCTCGCCACAACTTATGATAGGATTCTAGATAGGCTTAAATAAATCAATTAAATTATTTAGCAGGATATATATAATATGATTTATACTGCTTTAATAAATATTGCATAGTCAAATATAACGGATATTGTAAAACGTCTTTCTTGATAATCTATATCCTTATTATTTTAAGAAAGGGAAAAATTGTGTAAGGGTTTCAATTTCAAATTTGTATTCTAGAAGATTAAACAAAACCCAATTTTTTAGGATGTTCCAATCTGATTTCATTTTGAATTTCAAAATAATATTATCTGACTCTGTTTTATGTGTAAAAAAAAATCTGAATTAAAGAAAGCAGTAGCCAAATGATAATGGATTTTTAAATTTTAATTTTCAATTTGAAATTGGGACCGATTTCTATGCAATTCGATTTTTTTTAAATAAACATGATCTGTTGCAACTAAGTAAAGATACATGTTATATAGTATTTTGCCTAATTCGAAATTACATGTTTTAAGGTAAACAAAATCTTTTAATAAAAAATGAGAGAATATTGACTTTTACAAAATTGTCATGCCGAATTTTACCTAAATTAACCCAATTTCTATGCAATCGATTTATTTTAATAAACAATTGATCTATTGCAATTAGGAAAAAATATATTTGATAGTATTTTGCCTATTCGAAATTCCCGATTTTATGGTAATCAATTTTTCTTTAAATAAAAAAGGAGAAAGAATTTTGACTTTTGCAAAATTGTACGCATCAGACGAAAATTTACCTAAATTAAATCCACAAAACCCATGAAAATCGATTTTTTGGGAATAATATATAAAAAAAAATCAAAAACTGTCAAAAATAGAATGCAATAAATTTTGTTTACTTTTCTTGTTACTATTTTTGGTAAAAACATGTCTCATTTAATATTTAAATTTTAAAATTCCTTATCATTTTGTTACATTTTCGAATGATTTATTTCCCATAACATCGGACGGAATTAATAATTGCATAGAATTCAATTATGATTTCAAATTTATATCAAGGATGTTTAATAATTGCATAAAATTTCAAAGATGTTTATTTATCATAAAAAATTAAATTCTAAAAAAATATTTGTGTATATTTTGTAAAATGTTTGTACAAAATATTTTACTTTAAATTTATTTACATAATTTAAATTAATTACATTAATAAATAATATGAACATATATTAAATATTTTAATTACATAAAACAAAAAGAAGAAGAAGACTACATTTATAACTTGTATAAATAATAATAATGACATTATATTACAATAAATTTTATAGTAAAATAATATGAGTATTATACGAGGAACAAGATTACGTAAAATTGTTATTTTTCTTATATCAAGGAATAAATATATATAATGAAATCGAATTTATATTATTATAAACATGTGAGCGAGATAATATATTAATTAATTTACGGGCTAGCGCTACCAGACTCATGTTTAATGTTCCGACAAAAAAAATGACGTTGATGAAAAGATGTAAAAAGGTAGATGATCAAACTCTATTATTTTCTAAGTCTGAACAGACAAGTCCTATGGTCCACTCATTTAATATCTCCCGTGAATCGCACAAGCTACTTAACGCTCTGTGGAAATGACTCATTTAATAAATGCTGGTTGACTTTTCTTGAATTCTATGCAATTATTATTTTGTCCGATTTTATGGCAAACAATTCATTCAGGATTTTAATGTAACAAAATAATAAGAAATTTTAATATTTAAAGTTAAATTTGAAATGAGACATGTTTTTACTTGAAGTCTATCTGCCCGATGTTATTGCAAAACGCACCAATTAAGGATGAATTAATGCAAATCAGTTTTTTAGCAATAAAATAATAATACAATTGAAAAAATTGATGGAAATAGAATGCATTAATTGTCCTTTGACTTTTCTTGCTACTAATTTTAGTAAATAAGATGACTCTTTATATATTTCTATATATATATATATATATATATATATATAAAAGGATGCGTTCTGGTGAGAATGATACTCAATGAAAGATTCAACGGCTAAAAAAATCAAAACCTTATACTTATTAAGGGTAATTTAGACATTATCATTAATATCCAACCAACCCACTCCCCAAGTGAGTCCCTCGCCATATCACCAACATCTCCTTTCTCTCTCACACACACACACGTGCACACACAACACACACATCACGCTGACAACAGCGAGTCCGGAGATGAGGAAAGTGAAGAAGCGGGCCACATACACACATCTGACACCGTCGTCCCTGCCGATCTTTCTGCCGGCGACCCATCCAGCGTCACCCACAACCACCTCTCTGCCACCACCGCAGGAGCATCCCATCCACCGCCGGCGAGCATGCATCCGTCTTCTTCCTCTCCAACCAACCCCTGCAGGGACTCCCTCACCGTCTCTGTCGTGATGTTCAAAATGGTGGCCTTGTTGTATGTTAGGGCTACCGCCTCCAACCTTCGAACATCCACAACCATACCTAAACCATTTGGGGTCGAATCAAAAATCAATATGTAAGCCACCGTGACGTACAATTCCCCGCAATCCGCGACACAGCCCTCCGCACAATCAACCAGCCAATGAAGTCGTCAGAGAAAAGAATTAGGGCTAGGGATCCAAATTTGAGTTCGGAGATTTTTTCTGGAAGTTTGATGATTTCAAGGACTTATTTGTAATTTTAATTGTTTTTATTATCTTTCAATTTTATCCATAATATTAAATTTATATAACATAATAAAAAATATTGAAATAGTAGATAAATTTCATAATTAAAATAATATTTATTTAGGTGAAGCCGGTTAACTCAGTTTGATTTTAGCTTGGATTTGCACACGAAAAAAACACTGCAGAATGCACATAAGTGTTAAACGAGATTCATATTAGCGAATATCAGACTGCACAATAGTGTTAGGGCGAACGCATATTAATTCGTTTGAGAGCGCACATCAGCGTAATAGTCCGCATTTTATAAAATTGAAATGCACATAATAAATATTCACTCAATAGGCTACACAATAATGTTAGACATAATGCACATTTGTGTTTATGGGAATGCTCGATATCTATTTCGGTATTTTATATATTATATTTTTCAACCAAAAATAATATAAAAATATTAAATAAGATTATTGATATCCTAAATATATGTTTAATATAAATAATAAAATATCTCGATTATTTAGGGTAAGTCAAATAATCGACCAAATAAACTAAGTAATTCTGTTCAGTTTCAATTTGGTTTGGGACAAAAGTTCGGTCAGCTCAGACTGCACAATAGCGACTGAAAAAAGTGCATGATAGTGTTCGGCGAGTTGCACATTAATGTTTTCTAGACTTCACAATAGCGAGTGAAACCGACAATCTAAATTTTGTGTTCAAATCTTTATATATCGATTCGATTATCTATTTTTACTTTTAAAATTTTGGTTATGTCTGAAAGTTCAATAAGTTCAATTCAGTTATTTCGATTTTGTCATTTCGATCTGTCAACTCGACTGAATCGACCGTAGAACAACTATAAGCGCATTTACATTTTGGTAAATTTGGGAACTTTTAAATGTGTAGGCGATAACAGTTATGTAATTGTGAAATAATATTACAAAATTTTTTAATATGCATATCCTCACGCTATATCGCGCACTTTACGTATTAGCATTGTGCAAATATTGAGCAACTTTACCCATGAGATTTGCAAATATATTACATTTTGAAAATTGCAAATAGGCCCAGGCCCCCCTTGTTGCCTTATTTTCAATAATAGAACCCCAACTGAATATACAATTTTGAAAACATGTTTTCCTTCACTCAGCCTCGTTCCCAGTCGTCTCTTCCGGCCACCACTGCCGTCATCCTCGCATCCCAGCTTGAATTTCGCCGATTTCATCTCTTTTGTCATTGCCGGCAAAGAGCTTGAGTCAACTCGAATCAACCTCTTCTTCCCAGCGAATATTTTAGTATTGGCTCTCCCTCCGTCGAAATGGCGGCTCTCGCCATGGAGGTCGACGTCATGCTCGACTGAATGGTGGTTGATGCTGATAGATGCGGCGTTGGGACTTGTGGTCGTGAATGCCATCATGATGCTCTACTAGATGGTGGCGACGGTAGCCTGCGGCATCGTCAACGTCGAATATGGCGGCAACGGGGACGAGATATAACTGGTTGATGTAGGCGGCGGGTTGACTCCGACTGAGCTCGTAGGTGGTGGATGTCGTAGTATAAATTAAATTTGGTGAAAAAGATATAAATTCAATTTTAGTAATATTGTTACCTTTATTGGGCAATAATAAAATGCATAGTATATCATTTTGACATTGTTTTTCAACTCAGACCAGCCCGGTAGATCGACCCAGAGTTAAAACCGGTTTGGGTGATGATGGACTCGGTCAAACTCGATCAACCCAGCATTGACCCCATTGATCCGGACAGGTCAATCTGTCACTATATTTTTTGTATTTTAAAACAATTTTTTATTTTAAAAATAAAAACTATGTATATATTTTTATGGTAATTATTCATCATAAGATGCAATACTATTAACATTTTGAAATTTGTGTACAAAATATTTATTTAGTTAATTTTTATGTACATTTATAGGGTTTATTGTACCAAATTCTCATATATTATACTACATGTGCATGTTATCACCCTGTATATTTATAGAGTTTATTGTACCAAATCCACATGCATTATACTAAATGTACACATTACCACCCTGTATTTTAAAACATGCGTCATACCCCCTTGTATGTAATGTTTTCATGCATACTTGCCTTTTCGCAACATAAAACAAGAGGGTATGAAGTAGGAGAGGGGAAATTGTGCTACCATTTGTTAAACATAGGGGAGTTTGACGTATTTTTTTAATATATCAGGAAAAATGCGTAAATTTTGTATAATACAAAGGGGCCTTGTATCTTTTATCACATATTTATATGATAAAAATATAATATATATATATATATATATATATAATTTAATTTTTTTTTAAATTAATTATCATGTTCGACGATTGACCCTGACGGTTGAACATGTATGTAACCCACGGATTTGAAAACATGCATTCTTAAGAAGAAAGTGCGGGGATGCTTGGATATAAAAATTTTTGAATTTGTTTGAATTTTTTGGTTTGGTTTGGTTAATTTTAAGAAATGTATTTAGTTAGTTGATAGTGTGTATATTAAAATAATTTTTAAAATAAAATAACTAAATTTGATTTGATGTAAAAGTATGAGAGAAATCATTTGAAGTGACTATTAGTTAAAATTATGTGAATAGATAAATAGTGAATTAAAATTGATGTTGTGTATAAGAATGATTTATTGATATATTTAATTATATTCGTAATATTGATGATAGTGGAATTGAGTTAAAAAAATAATTAAGTTAAAAATAATTTAATTTTATTTTTTTTTTAGATAAATTTGTATATCAAATGATTTTGGGAAGACTTTTAAAATATTCTGTCGAGAGCACACTAAAATTTTTGGCGCGCTGTGACCATCCGAACCAAGTTCGAATCTTGTCAGTATCTCAATACCCGAGACTCGGATTCCGAACCTCAGGTCTGGGCCTTCTTGTCTTCAGTCGCATGATTCCCCTACTCTACACTAATTTGCTCGAATCATCACACAATAATATCCGCCCTTTTACTTTTTTTTTTTCGCAACCGTCGATCTCCACCAGAGCATTCCAATCGACGGCGACCGAGTCATTCCTCAAACTTCAGTTGAATTATTATTCAATCTGTTTGAATGGGACGCATATATCTCATCTCTCTCACCTGTAAAACCTCTCACTATATTTTAGTTGTAGCTGAAAAAACGTCAATTCAACAAGTGTATGACTAG
>BKCP01005838.1:139178-197955 GCA_008636005.1 Striga asiatica | reverse complement strand
TAGCTTTATCATTAATTCGAAATCTGCATCAGTGTTTATTCATGTGAACTGGCTGCATATTTGTCTTGTTTTCATGCTTTTCTCTTGAATCGAAAGCAACAGACTGTGCTTCTTTCTCTTTCAATTAATCTTTTTTTCTTCAAAGTTGGATTATTTTTCAAAAAAATTGAAAAAGGGTAGGAGCATTAATTGATTGGATTAAGTTTCAAGTTATTTTGTGGAATATTAAATGCTTGTCCACATGCAGATGGAGGGCCAATTATAGAGGGTGTCTATTTCGCTTCCATTCATTGCATAGCAAATTAATTATCTGAGTTTAAGATAAATGTCCTCTTTTATGGTTTCAGGCTCCGATCCAGAGTGAACCTCAAGCGTCGCCTTTTTTAGTGATGTCAGCACCTGAGAGGCCGACGTCATCGTCGGCTACTGTGGATCCGCTGCTGAAGGATCTCACAGAGAAGAAGCAGAACTTCCGGCGGAACGTGGTGTCGCTGGCGGCGGAGCTCAAGGAGGTGCGCGGCCGCCTCGCCTCTCAAGAACACTTCTCTGCCAGAGAAACCCTAACCAGACAGGCATGCAAATGATTGATTTTGACCGATTGATTCGATGTGTGTGTTTGCTAAAGTATACTCAAATTTTAAAATATTGTCTTGTTCTGCTCTGTTTTTACCTGCATATGTAATTTAATTAGAGAGAGCGAGATTGGATCTTTGTAGATGAATGAGTACATTGGCACTTTTACTTTCTTACTTTTTTTTCTTGATTTGACTTATACAGGAAGCGGAAAACAAAGTAAGG
This sequence comes from Striga asiatica, assembly GCA_008636005.1. NCBI lineage: Eukaryota > Viridiplantae > Streptophyta > Magnoliopsida > Lamiales > Orobanchaceae > Striga > Striga asiatica. The sequence continues at coordinate 197,157 of BKCP01005838.1, read as the reverse complement.
AGTATGGAGAAAGAAATTAGTAGATTGGAGAAGAATCTAGAGGAAAGAAATGTGCAGCTGGAGGCTTCAACTTCTGCTACTGAGATAGTACTGTTCTTTCATTATATTTGATTTTGTAGATTTTATCTATTTTTGTTTTTACATTAATTTGTTACTTCTATATGTTATATATGGATGTGATGTTTTGCCCCTTATTGTCATTGATTAGATTTGCTATTTAGATCCATTTTGTAACGCACTGTGCAGTTGTAGGCTTTTTGACGTTTTATTTTTTGGCTTTTCTTGTTTGTTCTATATGAGACCTAGGAAAGAATTTGGAATTCGTGGAAACATGTTCACTGTCTCCTCTCATTATAAAAGTACAGTGATTTGAATGATTGTAGGAACTTGTCTCATTTGTAATCCGCATGTCTGGCAAAAAAGAGGAATCTTGATTATTTATTGGTTTGAAGTGCTGTTTGTCTCTCCAAATAATGCCTCTCTCTGTACTTTGTCTATATTTATTTGATCTTTCCCTACTCAAATTTTGAAAACATTTGCCTTCCCGTTGTATTTATTTAAAAAGTAAATAAACGTATTATGGTTTTCACTTCTGGTTCTCTTGTTAATTATATATGAGTAAAAATTCAATCCCTTTGAATTGCATGTATTAGGTATCTCTCTATAGAGAGACACTATTTTCTATATGATGACCGAAGTTTACATGGGATTAAAAAAAAATCCGAATTTCTGGAAAAAGTAAAAGTGCATCCTACTACTGAATTTGGATGTTTAATGTAAAAAACAACTCTATAACCATATGTATAATTGTGATTATCTTTGGAACCTAAAATCACCATGTAGAAAAATGATGGTTATTCATATTATAATTGCACTAATGCAGTAATTGTGAGTGATCTGTGATTGTTTTCAAGATGTTTCACCCTTCTTGTGTGAGTCTCTGTCATCTTTCTTGTATGTAGCCATAATTACTCCTATCCTTAATTCTGAATCCTTGTGAAGAATTTTATTTGCAGTCTGTAAAGGAATTGGATAATCTGAGGGTCCAACTCTCAAATACTCGAGCCACTGCAGATGCATCTTCACAGTCCGCTAAATCTGCACAGTTGCAATGTTCGGCACTGGCAAGAGAATTAGAAGAGAAAAATTGCTCGCTTAAAGAGCATGAGGCTCGTGTGAATAAACTAGGAGAGCAGCTGAACCTCCTACAGAAGGACCTTAGGGCCCGTGAATTTTCCCAAATGCAGCTGAAAGACGAAGTCTCGAGAATAGAGCACGATATCATGCAGTCACTTGCCAAGGCTGGGATAAACAAAGATTGTGAGCTCAGAAAGATTTTAGACGAGGTATCACCAAAGAATTTCGAAAAAATGAATCAGCTTTTGACTGTGAAGGATGAAGAAATAGCTAAACTGAGGGATGAGATTAGGATAATGTCTGCCCACTGGAAGCTCAAGACTGAAGAGCTGGAATCTCAGGTTTGCTTCTGTTACATTATAATACTCGTTATTTTTCTTGCAGAAAACCTCAAAGTAATTTTCACTAAAAAAACTCTGTGATTCTATTTTATTTTTGTTATGTGTGTGTGTCAGCTGGAGAAGCACCGTAGGGTGGATCAAGAGCTGAAGAAGAAAGTCTTAAAGCTGGAGTTTTGTCTGCAAGAAGCACGGGCTCAGACTCGTAAACTCCAAAGAGTAATGTTCTAACTTGATTTTGCACAACAATGAGCCTCAATAATTCAAACCAATTCGCATAATTTATTTCCAAAATAGTAATGCTTTTATTTTTTATTCTTCTATTCTTATTTCAACTTTGATGGCTACTTATCATCACTTTGATCACTTGTATACGATTATTCTGCAGATGGGAGAGCGTAGGGACAAAGCTCTGAAAGAACTAAGAGATCAATTGGTTGCCAAACAGCAAGCTGAGCCTCACGTGGGCCCAAAAAACTGTGATAAGCAGAATTTTTGGGATACATCAGGTTTCAAGGTCGTAGTTTCAGTATCAATGCTGATCTTAGTAATGTTCTCCAAGAGGTAATGATATTTAGATTATTTGATGCAACTGTTGTATATTAGGAAAATAATGGGTGGTAGGCTAAGGAAGTAGATTAGTGGGGGCAGATTTGGTATAATCTGTATCATTCGTAGTATTTCATATTTTGTAATTAGGGTGGTTTACTATTTTTTTTTGTAGATTTTAGCCAGTGCATTGTATGGTTATATAAACTGTAAGTCTTTCGTGGACAGATTAAGCTTATATTTTCAGTTAACTGTCTTGTGCTATTTGAACTTGTACTCTTACTTGATGACCTTCAATTTTGAGGTAATGTAGCTAGTCTCGAGTTGTCCTGTCTTAGGTTCATGTTTCCCAACTTGACCATCCAAATGGTTATTAGGGAGATCAATGGGACCTTTTTATTACATTTTTGAAGATAGCAGCACTTCAATGTCATATTCAATTATTTGTATTTGTAAGGTGTTTTCCAATTATAGCAAGCAACTTAATCTCATGTATCAACTGAAGATCTTCAAGATAATATAAAGGTTATTGATTTTTGGGCATGCTTGTTTATGAGTTAATTTACTAACTTTTATCTCATACTTAAAATTTAACTCAACTCCACTATCTTTAATATTATTGATATAATTAAATAATACAAACCAATCACTCTTACACATCACATCAACTTTAATTCACTATTCATCCACTCACATAATTTTAACTACTAATGATTTTCAATTATTTATTTCATACTTTTATATCAAATCAATTTTAATCATTTTAGTTTAAATATTATTTTAATACATTATTAAAATTTTACTAACAACTAATTATACTACTTTTTCTAAAATTAACTATGCTTAACCAAAATAACTCATTTTGAACAAATTAAGCATACCCAGGGTTTAAAAACAATACATTCAAGTTCAAGAGTCAAATACAAATAACAATGCCATATGCATGGGGCCAAGTTTCTATCCTATTCCTAGACCAGGACAAAGGGCATACATGGAAAGGTTTATGTCTTCTTGTTTTCAGGTTTTTCATACTACTTTGTTCAAGCAAGTCCCAATTTGTCAACTCGACCACGACTGCCCTAAAACCCCTTATAAATTTATGGGCATAAAGAAATAAGGATCCAACCCAGAAGCACAAGGGGAGACATGACTATTTGAAAATTTAATTGGATTTATTTATTAAATAGAGTTATTTTGAATAAAGTTTATTGAGTGGAGACATGACTATTTGGCGGACTGGGTCACCGGGCTTAAAAACACTGGCTCCAGTTCACCGGCCAGGCGGTTCTGGGCTGGTTCACTGAACTGGCGGTTCGGGACCGATTTAACCCAGTTTCGGGACGGTTCAACCGGGTTCGGTTTCGGTTTCGGCCCATGCTAGTTTTTATTTGAAAAAAATCGAGAAGGGGGGAGGGGAGAGGGGGTAAAGAAATTGGACATGGACTTAGTTGACATATCATAATTTTAAATATCAGTTAAGTTGGAAAAAAATTTTGAGTTACAAAATGATATTCTAACATGTAATATATTAAGTTGCCTACGTATCCCTTACTTCGGGAATAAAAGTCCGCGTAGTTCTCTTACTATACTTATCTTGATAAAAGTAAATGGCATGATTGAACCATCTGTCTAGTCCTCGTGATCATATGTGTCGCAGTCCTCTTCATTTCTAGTGATTCTACTAGTACTAGCAATAAAATCGGATGCCTCATCATCTTCATCATCTTCGACACTTAGCATGACCTTTTGTGCTTTCATTTCGGTCTTCTTCTGATCACTCAACAACATTTGAGCCTCCAAGTTTTGTGGCGTCAACCTAGACCATCGTGCATCCAGTGTTTATCCTCCCTCGCTGAATGTTTGTTCAACCGCCACTGTTGAGGTCGGGACAACGAAAATCTCATTGGCCATCAAGCATGGATGGATAAATGGGAGTCATCTTTGACCACCAATCCAAGACGTCGAATTTTTTGGCGGAACTGGTACACAAGCAATCGTAAGTATCAAATTCGTCATGAGGTAGTGATCGAGCTCACTGTATCCAGTCCCTTTTGCCCTTTGGATGGCAGGATTTTTGTAGGGATTAAAGTCATCCCACCAGTCATCAAAGTTTGGATGTGATCGAGGTAGTGATAACATGCGGATTAAAGTCGGTAAACGTGAGGTAGCCTCGATCACTACCTCATGGGATAACAGGCGGCGACGTGCAGGGCGACCATGCTTCCCTCGACGATACTCGGCGATCTGATGGCGACATCTTGGCGACTTGACCAGGGCAGTACACGACGGTAAACGTGGACTAGAGGACGTGACTCAGAACCGTTTGTCTAGTCTTATAGAGTGTATAATCGTCTCTGAGTCGCCAAATTTTAAAGCGTAAGTCCTCAATCCTAACTATAGATTTCACTGCATTAGGATTTAATTTAAAAAGATTTGGATGTGCACTTAGACTGACATTCTTCATAGAACCCAACAACTGATATCCGAGCCTAGCTAATTCGACCTTTGTGCACTATTTGAATTAGAAATTATGTGAACGCATGTGAATTATTTGTGTACGGGCACATCGCATATTAGTATAGAGTTGCAAGTTAGTTGTCTTTGCAAAAATTCTTGTGTCCGACTATCATAAGGCGTATGTATGTGCTTAATTTACATGTATGTTTGCCTCTTTTAAGCCTATGACATGTTAGAGATTTTGGGTTATCAATGGTTGTAACAAATTTACATACGCGATGAAACACCGCATAGTTTATCGCTTTATTAGAATCATTCATGTACCAGAAATGTGGTACAAAGACACTCCAACCACTTGAATAATGTGAAAAGAATACATATTTTTTTACCGACTCAGGTAGGACTAATTGCTTGAGAATGTCACCTCCTGAAATTGGAGAAATTAGAGGTAATCATCTACACTAATAGAAATCCTGGTGAGTTGGCTCAGTAGTTGAAGCCAAATGAGCAAAGTGCAAGCTCAATCCTCATTTGTCATGTTTTTGTAATTTCTTGCAAGAAAAATTGGTCTTGTGTTACTTTTATGGTTCTATTTTTTTTGTAAGTGGAATTTTAGGTTTTAGGTTGAATGAGTAATCAATTCTATAGTTGAAATGTGGGAAAATTGTGTTTAAGTAACTCAAAAATTGTTGGATTTGTAAACGTTCCGATGAATGTTTGAACAATCTAAAAAAGCTACAATAAGGCATTTTGTATGTTAGAACTCTATAAGGTTCTTTGGGGATGAGTAAGAAAAAACATAACACAATTCCAAGTTCAAACGGGCGCATACAAACTCCCAGTGCGCGCCAGACCCCGTCGCGGAGGCGACGCCTAGATCAGCCCACCAGTTGGGCGCGACGGATCATCACGGGCACGATGATCATGCGACCGGATGCAGTTGCTCATTCCAAAAGGTTTCTTTTGATTCCAACCCTAGAGATGTCTAAGAACATCAATAATTATCCATATGATTTGAAATCCATATAACACAAGAATTAGATAAGAAATTGAGATAGAACATAAGATAGTTCATGTTCATCTTATGTTCGTTGTTATTTCTTAACTTCTTGAGAGCAACACAAGTAAGTTTGTCGAAATCTTGCGTATTTGAAATACCATTATAAACAAAATAAAAGTCGTCGTATTTTGAAAACATTTTAAAAAAACTATTAGCATTAATATGTGGGAATGTTATTTCACGTGCCACAAATTTGATAATTTATTTGAATTCTTTGTTCGAGTTTGCTCGACGATCGTTCGTGGTTCAGGTTCGTTGTTTGATAGAGGCGTTCATTATCATTCTCTCGAACATTGTTCTTTGTCATTCTCCAGAACAGAAGTACGTATACACAACTAACACTTTTCAAATGTTTACTTTGTGTGACCGGGTGCATGACAATAATATCATATGACCCTAGAGTCTTGTCTTACATAATTTTGAGAACCATTACCACCTCCTTTACTCTACAGAACGCATTCTAGCAGACGTCTAATTCTTCAGTAATCGTGTGCAAGATCTGAGTAAATGCTTCTCTTAACGTAATCACCTCATGACCTTAATGCTTCTCTTAACGTAATCACCTCATGACCTCAAGAGATTTAGCATCTTCAAATTGAGAGTGAAGACCGACCACAAGACTCATAATAGCCACTTACTCTCTTTGAGCTTGTTGGAACCGAATGTTCCGTGTTGAAAGACAATAGAACATTTCATTCTTCACAAGTGTGTTTAAAGTTCATAAACGAAGATTTTAGAAACTGTGCCCTTGCTGCTGCACTCGATAAATTCTTTGCATGCATCATAATCGTGTAATATAATCTTAATTATAATCTTTACTTGATAATGCAGAAGATAAACAATCCTTCACTTTTCAGATGTACTCACGAGCCATGTGTTCAGAATGTTTGAGCTCAATGTTACTACCAACATTGAAGATCGGAGAAGTTGAGTCCACTCTCAACCATTCTGGTATATGTTGCATCTTTTTCAAGAGGATTATGAGTAAGGTGACCTTCCTGGGAAATAAGAGGAAGATGTTGGCGATCTGTCTTATTCCAATCTAATAAATTAGTTCCATATAACTTTTGATTTGTACTCTTAGCCACATAGGAGACCCAACTAGTGTTTTTTTTTTATCAAACATCAAATATATTAGATAAGAACTCAAATGTACAAACACAGTACGAGCAGCCAAAAGGCTACAGCATATCTCGGTTAACATTGAATTACCGAAATAGGCGGGGAAGACTCAAGAAGAGCCGACCTGAAGGACCAAACATGGCCGCACTAAACATAACAACCACTAAGAACACTAAAAAGAAACAACACTTAAACATAGTTCACAAGCACAGTAGGAGAAAATAAAGAAAGAAAAGACTGAATGTCATTTACTAGGATAGCACAATCTGGAGAGCATTGATCTTTTCCAGCCAATATTTGATGTAAGTCTTTATCTGTCACTGTGAGCACAACTTTCTGCCAACCAAATGCAAGTCCTTCTTCCAACCAAGCTCGAATTTGCAGCAGTGATGTATCTCTTGGTTGATGTTTGGGAACCTGCAATGATTTTAGACAGCTGGCCACCTCCATATTGTCTGAGAAAGCTATGCCTGTAGCACAGAAAGCATCTGAAGAAGATTCATTAACACTGGTAGCTTGAGGAAGCTGCCCTATTCCTTGAGTCTCTCCAGAGCTTGTGAGTGCAACAGAAGAAGTTACCCTGGGTTTTTGCTTAGAACTGTCAGCTGTGATATTTGAAATTCTAGCCATTCTCTCCTAGCACCTTCAACAAGCTTTAGCTCAGAAGTAGGCTCTCTGTCAAACAAGCAAGTGTTTCTCGTTTTCCACAACCACCACAATATGTAAACTGAAAGTGAGATCCTGTCCTTGTTGTGGGCTGAGTTTTTCAAGCAACAGAGATTGAACCACCAGTCAGTAAGAGTTGTGCTCTTGTTCATTAAGCAATCCCAAGATAGCCCAGCTAGTTTCCACACAATTTTGGCCCTATCACATTGGAACATGAGATGCTCTAGAGTCTCTTCTTCTTCATCACACCAGCAACAGTTGCCATTAATGTCCAATTTCTTCCTCCTCAAAGCACTGCTTGTACCAATCCAGTTGTGTAGACATCTCCAAAGGAAGTTTCTAAGCTTTGGCTTGATTTGGAGTTTCCAAATTTTGTTCCAAATTTTCTTGTCATTTGCTTTTCCTTTGCTGGACTCAGCTTGCTGTGACTGACTGAGCTTTGATTGCAAAATTGCTTGATAAGCTGCTTTCACTGAGAATAAACCTTTTTTATCTGTGTGCCAGATGAGTCTGTCTTTGTTGCCAAGATGACTAACATGTGTCTGTAGAATCAGAGTAGCATCCATGGGATTAAATGTTTGTAGTATAAGTTCAGTGTCCCATGCAAACTTCCCTGCAACCAAGAGGTCAGAAACTCTGTGAAGATTTAATCTGTCAGATTCAAAACAGCAGTTAGGCTTAAAACCATTGGGTTTGGGTAGCCATGGGGAGTCCCATATTTTTATAGACTGTCCATTGCCCACCTGGTACCTCATTCCCAACTAGTGATATTCGAATTCTTACTTTTAGATATTAGGAGTTGTACATTTTACATTATATGTTGTACCATAGTTTAGCATATTAGAGTACATAGAATTGCTATTGTATTAAGTAGCAACTCTCTCATTAATGTTATAGTATAAATACCGCATCTGTAAACCCTAGACATAACTTTTCTCATTCTTTCGTTTTTTTACCAAAGAGCAATACAAACTTTCCTTTTGTTTTCTCTGTTTGTTCACAATCTATCATTAGAATTCAAGAGTCAAACAAGCAACTACCTGAAATAAAAGGACTGACAAATAGTGACTCGCATTGCAAGAACCAGAAAATGGGTGGCCTAACTTACTATATTTTCTCCAAAAGTCAGAATAATATAAAATCCTCAAATCCAGAAAACACTATATACAACCATTGGGGTTCACATAAGGTGACAGCACAGTATCAGTATGCAAAACAAAGAAAAAAGAGAGAAAAAAAAAAGGCAAGATTCCATAATATCCTAAGCAAGTCGGCTCATTTAGCAAAACGGCCATCATCTATATACAATATCCCAGATTGACTGGTTTTAAGAGCAACAATGAATAAAAGAATTAACTAATATATTCACAAGTTTTGCCAGCAGAACCACATATGAATCTTTTTTAAGATGACATCAGCATCTTCTGTTTAACGCGCTCGGTCAGCTTCCCGCCATGTTGTTTCTCATATTCATCCTTCAATTCCACCAGTCGCTTGGAAACCTAATTAACATTTTGTTATGTCAATAAACAAAAGAATATCAAAAGAATGCAACCACCTGGCTTAAAGGAGATTAGCCTGATATTTTTTGTCTATTTGAATAGAGTGATACTTTATTTTTTAATCGATTGGGTTTTTCTAGTTACTCATTCAAAGTTTTCCAATTAGTCGACAGCTCAAAGCATAGTCCCCACAGGCAAGCAGGCCTCACATATGGTTCAGGTCAAGTTTCTATATATTACTACAAATAGTTGAGCCTTTTTCAGTCATTGACCAACCTTTATTGAGTAAGCCATTGGGAGTAGCATATCAGGGTTCATAGCATCCTCAGGAAAGTTGCGTAATGCATGTATTAGTTTCTCAAAAGGTAATTTCACCTGTTGCCAGAATTGAAAAAGGTAGGGAAAAGAAAAGAAAAAAAAAAGACATGTTTTACGCACCAAAAGTGAAAGAAGAAAATAAACCATGAAGTTTAGGATGCGAGAGGAAAATTGTACCAGGTCATCATGGCAGTATTTCAGTAGGGCTAAACCAACTTTGAAGACAATCTTAACACCCTAGGAAAAAAATGTTTATCATCCTAATCATCACAAATTCAAAATATTGATAAGTTGATTTCAAATCTCACGCTGAAAAAATGCTAACCTCAAAAAGAAAGACGTCCCAAATCCTAAGAGCCAAATGGAATGGGAATGAGTAAGAAAAAACTGTTATGAACCACTGGCTTGCGTACATGCTAGGATTAATCATTTCTTGAGCAAAATGCTCTCCCAACTTGGGTAAGTAATAGGCCACCAAATGATCCAACTGGTAGAGATACTGCTGCACAAGAGGCAATCCAACCTGCACAAAATAATATGATATTTCTTAGGATTTAATGCAAATAAGATAAAAGACACTATGACGTGGTTATATACTCAACATACATTTGAAACTACAGAATTGCAAGCATACAAAATAAAATCGAACTGCAGAAACAACCCAAGGAAGGATGATGCAAAGCCCATCAGAACAACTCACTGATTTTGCTTCTCTACCATATTCACGTATCTATGTCTGTGCCTTTAAAATGTTGCATTAATAATATAAGGCACTCTCAGTACTTGATTCTAAATGCCTAAACCAGCTATTTTTTTTCCTATAAAAATATTGAACCATCCATTTATTTCACACTCATGGATAATTGTTGCAGAAGGCATGCCTGGTGTGAATTTTAAAAATTGAATGCATTGTCTAGTGAAGATATATCTATACAAACAGACATCAACAGAGATGATTTACAATCATTGGTTTTAAATTGTCAACGGATATGATTTTGGAGTGACGTACAATATGGAGAATATTGCTGGATGAATTAATGGCTGCTCTAAGTTTGGTGATCAGGCTTCTCAAACGAGACAATGAAACTAGTTATTATGAGAAGTCCCCAAACATGAAATTTTGTAGCAATTTCTTAGTTTTAAGAAGAAAAAATTGTATTACTTTTCCAATAGCAACACACAAACTAATTCTACAAAAGAGAGAAAAGAGAAACAGCATCCCTGTTTTGCGTTTTCTAATAGCATACACCATTTAGACGCACAACAATTTCTCTTACAGTAATATAAATTCCATTATAGTAATTACTGTGGGCCCGTGGGAGCACAAAAATCTGAGATCCTATATCAACTAACAATTCAATTTGATGGTAGATTGTACCTTGAAATTTCAAAAAGCCTAAAAATGGTTCTCAAGCCAGGAAATACAACAGAAGTGAGGTGTTCAACAACTTGAAAAGCTTTGCTCCCTAATTGCGGCATATATAGTCATGACATGAGAACCAAGCAACAAAATTTTCCAATAGATCAATTAATTACTTTTAGATTCTAGCAAGGATGATAAATATTGATTTACTTAGTCTAGAGAGTGAATGAAATCTTAGACTAAAAACTATACCAAATATAGTCCTTCCATTGGAGCATGAACAGCTCCTTTCAAGAGCGCCACCAACAACCAAAATGCATCTTCTTCACTCATATAAAGAAGCAAGAGACCTGCCACAAATCCCATTCCCTGCAACAAAACATAAATCCAATAATACATTACTGACAAAAACATGTTCCTTAATAGATGATTTATGGGTTGATCGTATAAACCTGCACATATCCAACATCTCTGTCATATACAGAGTACGCTTTCAGGACATTATAAAGAGATCTCTGGCCTGGACCATGTCTCTGCTGGAAGAAAACATGTGAAGGGAATGTACGAGAAATATCCCGGATAATATCTAGCTCAGAAGCAGAAGTCTCATATATAACTAGTTGCTGCAGAAAAAAAGAAAAAGAAAAAAGAAAAAAAAAAAGAAAAAAGAACAAGTAAAGATTAATACACTGCTGGCGTATTAATTTTCTCTTTCATGAAAATAGTACATAGATGAGAAATAAGAGGGCAATGATGATTGAATTTATTTGCTTAATGAACATTATATTCAATTCAATATTTTATAAGAAAAGTTAAAAAATCTTTGATTCATTAAAATGCAATAAATATTCAAAGAGGAACACATTCTTTGCGGAAAATACTGTCTTTCTCAATTTTCTAAAATCATCTCACCAACAATTACTTTAGAAAAATTCTTCTCATCAAACTATCAAAGACAGAATTATGTAAACAATATCAAGTGTTAGTGCAAAGTTTGACAATGCATTGCTGCAAATTATGCATTAGATAGCATCCAACTCAATTCAGAAATGTCAGAGCAGCCAAACAAAATTTCTAAAAACACTTGAGGTGCAAATAGGAGGCAACGATATTTCTCTCTTCTTTGAAAAGCTAAATTCTGAATTAAAAGTGTGCAACTAAGAGAGCTCTCAAAATGCAATTTGCATAAACCATAACATTTGTTACCTCATAGACACCTGGATTCATGAGCAAGAGGTCCCGACTACCAGAGACTAATTGCCAGACAAGACCTCTTAGACAATCAGGGATTCCTTTCCTTATTCTCCTTTTAACGACATGAGGTTTCCGCCTAACATAATGCTTCCAATCATTTCCCCCCACCCCTATCATCTTTCTCCATTTTCTGATTCTCCTTTCCTCCCTGAAAAACAGAGTTATGATAGTTTTATGACGTGTAAAAGCATTCATCACTGCCAAATTTTCCTCAGTTTTAAATTTGCTCTAATTGGTCTACTTCTAAATCTAACTAATTGTCAGTTGAAAACTAAATATACACTGACAGGCAGCATCCATATGATAAAAACTACAATTTATTGAGTCCTGTTTAATCTTAATTCCCCTGATTAAGCACACAAATGTTGTGTACATGTGCATAATTCTTGACTGCAATCATTTTGGACTATCGAACTCATGCTTAAACTGAACCTACAGGTTGTTTAGCTTCTTAAGCCATCTCTACAGTAAAAGAAAATTTAAAAATAAAAAAAATGGAAGAGACTCAAAAGAAGCCTTCTTAATATGATAACCCATCCACTCAAATTTTGGGTATATGGTCTCATAATAGCACCTTTACTCTACACCTTCCAAGAGTTGAAGAGCAAGCCCTGCTTGTTAAATTTCCGAAATTGAAAAAAATGTTCGAAGTTCAAAAGATTTAATGGTTGAGTATTCAAACGAAAGGGGGTTAAAACATCTCAAAGTTAAGTTATGTGATAAGGGGGAGTTGGGCACTGCTCGGAAAGGCGATTTAAACAACAAATCATAACAAATTGCACAAGTTAGCAAAATGTTAGGATACAAATCAAATTTACAAAAAATTAACATATAAATAAAAACCATCACCTTTGTGAAACTGATATCCAGGTATTTGGCAACTCATTAATTTCAAAAACTCATTGCCGCCAAACCCTTTCCAAGTGGAAATATATAATGTTATTAGTTTCTACATGACAATGATCCCACACTAAAAGGAAGGGATGCACAATAAATATTGGGTGCTTGAAAGTATGGTGGTGCATTCAGTTACTTTTTCTCCAGGATACCGAACTAAGCCCTTACAATACAGCGCATGATGTATCATCATTTACATTGTTCTTAACAACCACAACACAAGGATAGCAAAAGTGACATACGAATGTAGAATTAGAAAAAGACATCAATGCAAAAAAAGGAAATAGAAACTTATTAATTACCTTTCGTACTCCGAAGCGGATTTATTTTTCATAAATCCATCGGGAGAGTTGCCTTCTTGCTTTACAAATCCAAATCTATCAACCTTAGGCAGCGAAATGAGTACCGCCTCCTGTTCTTCGCCTCTTTTCTTTTCCATACTACGATTTTACCAAAATTAACAAGCCCCTCCGCTCTGGAACAACATTATGCCCTTCAGTAATGCTATTCGAACCCAATTTCAACATGAAATGAGGCAGGAAAACACGGAAATTTTCTGTGGAAAAAAGAAATGATTGCTTAAGAAGGAACAAAATACACAACGGAAAAAGAAATGCGTTGGGGGATTCAGAGAAGGGAAACTTCCTACATAAAAGCCAATGGAAAATTAGTAAAAACGAAGGTAATTGGCATAAAAGATAAAAGAGATGTTCCAGAACAGCATAAAATAAATATTAGCCATTTGCGGAATTAAAATGTAATATGAAAGATAAACGAGCAACTATTACAATTATAGCTAAATTTTGTGCACAGATGAAAACAACGCATTTAAGAAGACACTAACCAGAACAGATCAACACAATGAATTCCTTTTACAAACTTATGATGCCTTTTCCTTGTCAACACGGAGGAAGAGGGAGAGAAGATGTCGGTTCATTTTATTTTATTTTTCTTATAAAAATGATTTTTTTCTTTTAATTTCCTTTAATTTCAGATCTATAAATGACACTAACAGTGGCCTATGCTATGCCGATGCGGGTCCCTTTAAATATTCAAAATTTATTTTAAATAAAATTATTTCTATTTAAACATCTTATTATAACAAAAAAGTATATAAAATATGAAAAATTATATATTCTAAACCATTTCATGTACACACATTGGTTTGCTTTGTGGCAAGTCGGCTACACTACAAATTAAAATTTTCAACTCCTATCAATTGATAACGCGTTAACTTGTTCCGGTAAGCACACTATAGTACATTAATATAATAGTTAATGTTATTTCGTAAATAAAAGTTAATTTAATATTATGTATAAAAAGTTTGATAACAAATAAAAATATTGTTAAGTCTATAAGAAAATTAAAAACAAGAAAATCAAACAAAAATAAATAGAAAAAAATCATAGTTAAACAAATTTCCACATCTAGGAAATATTTAAATTTTATATCTTTTACTAATTAGATATAATTATCTTTAATGTGATTAATCTAACCATATTCGTTTATTTATATTATCTGGTTTGCAAAACAACTTCGATTTACTTGAACGACTTTGGAGCAGCTCACATCCGGTTAAAAAACCTAACAGCAGTGGGAGTTGTTCTGGCGTAGACCCTCAGACAATCAAGTCAAAAAGTGTATGAAAAAGACGATGAACAGTAGCAATATAATTTGTATGCAAGCAATAGTGTTAACGTTGGATGATTATACCTCACACATTCATATAGGGGTGCTATCTTGTCGCCCAAAATTGCTCGGATGGGTTGCCCAGTGCCCAAGCTACTCGTTCGTACTGCCTGAGTACCCGAATCGTCCGATTGTGTTAGGCCACGTGACCCAATCTATGAGTGATTCTATCCTAATTGTATTCTTCTTATCCATTAGTCTGCCTTGTTAGACAGTCTAATCATACAATCGGTCCGACCTCCTTTGAGTTAGGTTGCCTCTTCATTGTACTCATACACTATGTCCCTCAGGTCGATTTGTCGACCTATATACCTCGAAGTCGAGTATCTATCAAGCCATCAAAAGGCCCTAGCTCGACCTGTTGGCGAGCTTCCTTGTCAGTAGAGTCACCATCGACCTCCTGTATCCTGATCTCCGAATGACCTACTGGTTCACCTGGTTTAGTTAGACCGCTTCACAGGTCGAGTCGACTTAGTATGGTGTCACATATCATTATCCAAATCAAATAAAATTAATATGTGCCCCGTGCGATGCACAGAGAAACAATATTACGCTTGTGTTATAAATTAAATATATAAATAACATTAATCATGAGTTGCCCATTGTTTTCAAAACTGGACCGAACCAGACAGTTCAAGCAGATGTACAGGGAACTGGTTTATTAATTGGTTTGGTTCGCTTGAATAATACATTTGCTAGTGAACCAGTCAACATCAGTCAGATGAACTGATGGGATTGGTACGTTTTTAAATAAAATTTATTACATTTAAAAATATTTTTAATATAAATAAAAATAAATATTTAATAAAATGCAGATTTACAATTAATATCAATTAGTTTAAATATTTAAAAAATTTAAATTATTCATATATTTAATTAATATTTTTATATAAGTTTATTACAAAATGTACTTATCATATGTGCACTTCGAAAGTCCAAAAAATCCCACATAAAAGAATGAAGACACGACCCACCTAGAGTAAAAACTAAGGGCAACGCAAGTCCCCGCAACAAATACGCAAGAGACCCAAGACGCAGTAATAAGCACACCGACCCCCAATCGGTAGATGTCAGCCCTTGTTGATCCCTCACTACCGATCTCGCATTGTCGATCTCTCTACGGAATGTGAGCGCTCTCTGACAAATGAAACGGGTAAAGTCGTTGAAGCCAGTGAAACTACTGCCCACTAGGTCTTGTCTCATCGCTCAATCGGTCTTATCCCACAGAGCCGAAGATATAGTCCCATCCTCAAAAGTCATATTTTTGCATGGCGCCATGCGTCGATCACCTAGTCACCAAGGTGGCAAATGGCCATAATTGTTTTTACCTTTTTTTGGCATATAAATGAAGTATCTAGCACCTCATAATCATCATCACCACATAAATCAATACAACCATACGTGAGTACATCACAAGCTCCAACAGAAGAGTTATCATTATAAGAAACACTCTCTAAAAATCATATATCTGGAGAATTTATTCTCTTTGCCGATCTCCTAAAAGATCGACATAATCGTGTGTTCTCTTTATTTTCCTGCTTTCCATTTCAAGCTAGAGTAATTTACGTCAAGCAATCTTATAAAACAGATCTAAAGTACACTTAGTTCCATAACTAAGAATCAATAGTTAATGAATCTACTTTACGAAATCAGATCCAGGAATGTCTAAATCCAACCATGCTTCAAGCTAATATGATGACAACACTCCTTCATATCCTGATGTTGTCGACATCTTTTGTAAAAGGCCTTACCGACCTTTTCTCCAGAGTCCTTCACAATAATCCTTCTAATAAACCTCACCCTCATGCCACTCACCAAAATCTTGATCAAAATCATAATTCTCAGTCTCATGAATTCCAATCTCATGAAAGATTTGAGGCCCTCGACAAGGATAAAGAAAAACAACACCCTGACCGCCCCAACTGTTCAAATTGTTGCGAAAGCATGAATGATAGCCAGGCCCACATGAGCTCGAATGCCCAATCGGTGTATAACCGATTTGGTAACAAACGTGAAGATCTCCATAAGTAGATTACCAAAAAAGATCATCCAAAGGAAGCAAATGAGATCACCTCACTCAAAAGTTAAATTATCGAACTCGAAGCATGACAAGCATTAGAAACAACCAATCAATTTACCTCTAATCCTATTTCATCCACAGAAGGCACATTCTTTGATCCTACTTCACCACTCTCTTCCCATATATTGACTGAGGTCCTCTGTGTTAAGATCAAGGTTCCCCAAATAGGTCTGTACCACAGCGATACCAATCCTGATTCCAGGTAGGACAGTATGCATCATGGATGGATGTCCATTGTGTTAGTGATGCCCTACGATGTCAGACTTTCTATTTAATAATGGGGCCTAAGGCCCAACGATGGTATCATTCCTTACCCCCAAGGTCGATCCACAACTGGGAACAACTGAGATCTGCGTTCCGCATGCATTTTGTGGGATCATATATGTGTATGATCCCCAAGGAGTCCATAACAAACATCGTTTAGCAAGCCAATGAAAGTTTGACGGATTGCATCGCCTTATTCAATACTTGAGTCCAAAACATGGAGCCTTGTCACAAAAAACTCTCATGGTTTCTGCTTGTGCTGACCTTCGACCAGATTCCTTGTCTCGGTGGTCGCTTTGTTAGAAAAATCCCACAACTTATCAAGAGATTATTTCGCGATCCCAACAACACATAACTGTAGAATATCAATGTCTCTGTCTGCCTTCGGGATCCCTCTCGAAGTTCCCTCCAAATATGAGGATGATTCTTTCTACCGATCGTAAGAATCTAGGGAGTCCCAATTTTCTCGTCCTAAAATCCTCTGAGAAAGGCCAGACGGAACCACGACCCTTTATCAAAACATATACTCTATAGGGGTCGTGGCTATTTTTGAGGAAATAGAAGGTAAATGAATCCTATCCAATCCCTGTCCAATCATGCACGACGAAGCTACCTTGGACAAATCCAAGTATTGCTCTTGTCACAAATCGGATGGTGACACTACAAATATGTTGGGATCTATGAGGATCATCGTAATTGTGTAAGTCACAAGTTAATCTACGAACAAACCTATGCACAACAGATCTAAAGGTTAACGTAGAAAACTTAGGGTTAAAATTTGCAGACTCTAAGATGTTGTAGATTTCCGTTGATGGAGATCATCTGATTTTTCACTCGTCGGAAATCGCCTCGTCGAACATCTCAGTGGCATCGGGTATCGTGCGGGTCGTGCAAGGTTGCAGCTAGTCGTGCGGGGTCACAACTGGTTGCTCGAGTCGTGCAAATGGCATCGAGCAGCTGTCGAACTGCAACAGGTCGTGCATGGGTTGATGCGGGTCGCTGGTCAAGAGCAGGACGCGAGGATATCACAGGTCTCGACGAGCAGCGAGCGGCAACGTGCGCTGGAGCGGAACGCATGCATGCGGTGTGCGCTATGGGAGTAGGGCGTTTTGACATTGCTGGACGCGAGGCGCTGGGGAGCGGGACGTCAGGACAGATCGCGCTGGGAGCAGCAGGTCGGGTGCTCAGCAGGTGGTGGTCAGGAATGTCTTCCAAACATAAGAGATGTGGTGTATTATAGGCTTAAATAGAGACCCTAAGGAGTCATTAAGTTTGGCTTCTCATATATGGGCCTAACTGTAGGTTGGGCCCACTCTGTTCATATTCGAATAATATAGTCATTCCAATAAAGTAGTATTATTGCAACTCCCAATTTAATTCCTAATTTACGATTAGAGCTCTGATTCTAAATTACTTGAATTACATCCCCATGTTTAAGATATAATGTCCATCAATCGATTCGACTACTGACAATCAAATCAACTTATATCTTGAGCTGAAGCTAGCACCACACAATACGTTATTATCATGTCAGAACATAATCCACCTCTAGGGTTTAACATAATAATCTTTCTAAGTACACTTCGGGGATATCATCAAACCTCAATCAGACGTACATGGTGACCGTAAATATTTTAACGACACACCATGTCATGCATCATTTACTACCCAACTCAACCAATTATTGATTCAGGCAGAATGAACCTCACCGTGATTACTCAAAATAGCAACTATTGCATGCGTGTACCTGTTTGTATCTTATGGATTAAGAGTATGTGGTATTAGCAGAGATCTAGTTCATTTACACAAATCAGTATAAAACGAACTGCTCCTCTCTGGGATCCGTTAAATACATAATTGTACTAGCGTAACTAATCAGCCAAGACAAACTGTACCCTTCACACTACAACTGTTCTGATGTCTTTGTTCAATTTCCATGTAGGTTGTGAACCATTTATTTTATGTTTCGCAAGTCATTGATAAATGATCTTCTGTCCATCCGTGATGAATCATTTATCTAAAAGCAAAAAATAGAACAGTCAAAACTTAGTTTAATCAAACATGAATTCTCATTCAACATAAAATAACGTAAAAAACATCTAAAGTCAAACTTTCAGTATATACACTAACAGTTGTCATAAAATTGAAAAAACCATCAACCTGGTCGTTCAGAAAAAGAGAAATTGCATCTCGATCGCCCAAAAGAACTGGAGCAAGAAGTTTCTAAATTAATTGATCATAAGTTAATTTGAGAGGCTCGATACCCCGGATGGGTTTCCAACCCTGTGGTAGTCAAATAATCCAACGACCAATGGCTATTGTGTATCGATTTTATCGATCACAATCGCGCATACCCCAAAGATAGCTACCTTTTCCTCATATTGATTATATGGTGGATGCAACCTCCGACCACAAACTTATGAGCTTTATGGATGCTTTTTTAGGATATAACCAAATACCCATGCATCTTGGCGATCAATAATATATCGCTTTCTACTCCGCTCGAGGTCTATATTGCTATCGCATGATGACGTTCTGCCTAAAGAATGTTGGGGCTACCTATTAGCGACTCGTAAACAAGATGTTCGTCGAATTGATAGAAGAGCCTATGAAAGTTTATGTTGATGACATGATAGTAAAATCTCTGTATGCTACCGATCATGTATCTCATTTGAATGCAATGTTTACTATTTTAAGGTATTCCATGATGTTAATCTCAAGAAATGTACCTTTGAGGTAGAATCAGGTAAATTCACCAAGAGTATAATAAGTAGTCGGAATGAATTAGAATAAGAAAATACAAATATTATTTATTTATAAATATAGTATAAATAATTAAGTATTGTTTACAAAAATATATATTTGTCAAAATCTTTATTTTACAAAATACCATCACATATATTTTTCTAATTATTAGTTTCCAATTTCGTCAAATATTATTGAAAATTTTGATTTGTGAGAATACATGTTGTTATTCGAGCATAAAATCGTAGTTGTGTTAACACAAATTTCGATTTGTGAGAATACATGATGTTATTCGAGTTGTTGATCTAGTTGTGTTATATGTGATTTCTAATGTGCATTGTAAGTTGGGACTTTCTAGTTTCTAGGTTAGTTAGCCTTCCTCCATACCTTGCAATAGGTATCCTTTCTCACTATTAGAATGACAATTGTAACCATACATATTGCCTCGTAAATGCCTAATACCTATTATATATTTACTTTAATTTAAATTATAATTTATTTTGATTCATGAAAAGGAATATTTGTATAATTTCTAGATATGGTTATTAAAAAAATAATGTACTGGAATTGAGGATCCAACAATCACGCCGCCGTCAGCCACCACCGTTAGTCGTTGTTCGTCGCTCATTTCGTATTGGTAACTTTCAACAAATCATATATCATAATCAATCTATTGACTTGATTTATCCAATATCATATTTAATTTCATCATACGATACATCAGACTTTGTCAATTCATTGTTAAAGTTCAAAAAAATTAAAGACTTTGTTAAATCATTGTTAAAGTTTAAAAAAATCAATGAATTGTGCAATAACCTTTGTTGGAATTTTACCGGGACCCGATCGTTGGATTTTTGTGAAACATATATTTACAAAAATCATTCTCATAAGAAATCCAACGGTATCTCCCGATCAAACCTTGTAATAGCAAGAGAAACGTCGGTGAACTTTCAGATTTCTGGCGGTGCGCAGTTGCGGAACGAATACTTCAATCGGCGATTTTCAGCGACCCGATGTCCAATTTGATGAGTGAACTCTAATTTTTGTTGCTCTTTTCATGGACAACAATATCCACTAATAAATTTGAAGTGACATTTTCTCCAAATTTTTCAATTTTTTTTGTTTCTAAATTTTATGCTATATTTGCGGTGGATACAAGAATTGATTAAATGAAAACTCCGGGAATCAGAAGTGAAAATATGATAAAATTTGGGTCCCATATAATAAAATTTTCTCATTATTTTTTATGTAAGAGTAATTTACTAGTTTAATAATGAGATTATTTTTAAAACAATTTATTTAAAGTTAAAAAAAAAAATGTGTCGTAGTTTCAGTGAGTGCATTTTGTCAAGTATGTAAGAAATATGTACGAAGGGTATCTAGCGATAGAATGACAGTTGTAAGTTTTATTGATGTATGAAACTTAAACATCCTTCTTATGATGCNTACCAAGAAAATATTAATAATGCATCTTCCAAGTGCACCATACAAATGAGAGAAGTATCTCATTTTGGTGGAAATGGTTTAAATTGAAGAATACAGGATACACGCACAAACCAAAGTCTAATGTGCATTGTAAGTTTATGAAACTTAAACGTCCTTCCTATGATGCTTTGTCCATTAGCTGGATTGGAGAGAGGATATTGGACTTGCTGGTCTCAACAATACAACCATTCATTACCATTTCCTCCAGCATAAAGTGTGCTTTCTCTAGATGAAACATTATGTCCAGCTCACACTGCAAAATACACACGCACGCAACTTTAGAAAATCGAGCTTGCAACATGCATTTATTTCTCTCTAATCATTAAACTCACCACATTTCCGAAATGGCGATCCATAGTCTCAACCAGTAGGTGAATAAATTCCAGAATTGCAAGCTCATTCTGCAAAAACAGAAATGTAGGACTTTAGTATTTGAACATAATAAAGTAATTAGAAGTTATATAACCAAAAAGCAATTGTTGTGCATGAGCTGACAAGAAAAAGCTATGTTCTACTAAAAGCTGCGAAGTACTAGGCCAAATTCTCAAGTAGTTTGACTATAAATGAACAAAATCGACAATTCTAACACACATTTGCTTGAGAAACAAGACGCGTCCCGCTAAAAAGATGCCAATCAACTTAAGCACACGCAATAAGGCTCAATAGTTTGGAAATAAATAAATAATTTTATCTCTCAGTAATCCTATTTTCTCAGTGGATTATTGAATTTGAAGAGAGAATGTTCTAAAAAATATTATTCGCTTTGTCAAAACAGAAGCTCTCGAAGCATGGATTACACCGACACAACGACACACTTCTCAAACTATATACCAACTTCTATTTGTTACAAAATGTGTAAGCATGATTTTTAATTTAATTAACAAATGACTGAAGGGTAATCTTCCAAAAACATACACCTAAACCAACTTCATTTTAATTGGATTCTACAGAGATTTAAGTTCCTCCGCCACATTTGGTGTATATAACTTGGGTCAAAGCTTTTTCCAAAGAGAACTTTGTTTCTTTCTGATAGAGGATATAAAATAATGCATTTTGGATACAATAAAAGAATCCTAGTTCGACATATTAATATTATAAAATAATGCGTAACACTGCCACTTGGTGCACACAGTACCAGCATTAGCATAAGCATGGAATCTCAATTCTTAATACATCCTCTAACAAGCTTACGACATCTTATTCCTTTCCAGCTAAGACAAAGCAAAATAAGTCCAACTTTTTAACATGAAAGTCCAAATTTGGATCTTTATCAACTCCCACAAAAAGCTCCGAAATTAATGAAATGGAACTTAAAATACAGCTCGAAGAGATAACTATTAGTCGCACTTGATAAGGTCACCAATTTGCTCTCCCACATATTCAAAGTTCTAAACTAACATGAACGCTTTGTGCATAGACTTCAGAAATATGAAGAAGTTACCGAGTAAATGGTTACTGATGAAGATAGAACTTAGTTAAAAACCCAAGCAAACTAACAAGGCAACCTAGTTGTTCTCCAGGAATTCTAAAAAGATGCAACCTCATTTAAAAGAACCAAGGACTTTCTTTTTAATGTTTGTATACTTAGAGATGAACTAATTTTATTGAAGGACTTCACTCAGCTGGTATAAGAATTTAGAAAGGTGTATTCCATCCATGATCAAGAGTGAGGACCCAAAAATTGTGAGCCACAATATACAGGAGATCAAACAGGTCAGCCTTTTAGCTTTTGCGCTACAACTCACAAACAGGAAAATTCAAATATGCCACTTATGAACTTTTATCAGCGATAAATATGCTTCTTCGTGGCCTAGTCATATCAATGAAACATAATGCAAAACCATTATATAATTACTCTATGACCATCACCAAAGAAGACTATACATACAATCTATACATAATGGAGCTTTTTAAAATGCCCCCATGAAATCATTCACCAAGTCCTGGACATTAAAATATAACAAGAGTAGCAGGTATAATTCAAGAATATAGTGTATAACTTACTTCTTCATTGTCGACTCCAACCAAGAAAAACAGTGATGCATATCGCCTGTAGATCACTTTGTAATTCCGATGCTCAACAAACGAACACTGTTTAACAAAGAAGGTACATCAAACTACCACCAAATAAATAATAAAATTTATTTTGATAGGCAATGAAAGTGCTGTTTATCCAAAACTCCAAATTTATATTCATTTCACAAAAAAATTATTCCAGATGAAAAGAAACATTGAAAACCATTAGCACACTCTGACACATGATTTGAGATTTTAATGACTTTCCAGAATTGTTCATTAGATGACTTCTCCGACTTTTTGTTTTTCTTTTCAGTTTCTCATCTAATCATTTTCACAAACCTATATAACACATTAGACCTTCCAAAAATGCAATCTTTCAAAATCAACCACCAATCATATTCAGGACTAGTCAGCACATGCAGTAAAAAATTAAGAATTCGCAGTGGTATGGTTATTGTTGCTGTAAACAACAAACTCGATAGAAATAGAATAAACATGCAAATCAACAGATTCAAACATGTACAGTAAACACAGATATTATGGGTACATACACAGATATTATATACAGAAACAATAGATATTAAGACCTGCTGCTCATTACGGGCTAGGCATTTGCGGACAATTTCACCTTCCAAAGCTCGCCGTTCTTCGAGATTTAGGTATTCATAGTACTGTGCAAGACGGGTCTGACCTTGCTTGTTCACCATTAGCACGAATCTTATTCCCATCTTGTTTTTTATTATTTTTCCTGCACCTCTTTCCTCTGATTGTGAGTATTGAGACTCAAACTCAAAGTCTAATAAAATTTGTTTGCTCAACAATAACATGGTTTTCAACAAGGAATGTCATTTGCCGAGGTTCTTTTATTTCCTCCTAAAGAATATTTTCAATCTTAATACCTTCTAAAGTAATCAATTGTATGCACTCCTTTCTACACAGCCCATTTCCATCCAAAACAAAGCTATCATATGCCGCACACATGAGTTTTACAGGGTAATTCATCTCTTCACTTACTAGCACCTTAGTGACCTCAAAAAATGAATCACCTTCCCACTGATCCTCAAATTCACTCAATCAATACATTTTGAAACAAAATTGGAAATCGGAATGAATTTTTCAAATCAAATTTACCAGCAGCAATTGTTCAGTACAATTGTATCAAGAACAAAAATTACTTAAAAATGTACATCATGATCCCAGCAAACAATAAACTGTATCCCTGGACAAAGAATTGGCTTACTTAGTTACCAGATAATATAACTTGATATGAGTTTTCCCAGGGATTTATGCAGTAGATGCATGTTTGAACTTTGATCGGCTTAGTCTAGAGTTTACCACCATTCCAATTCCATATAGTGTTTCTTCTCTATTAGAAAAGAAGTTCTCTTATTTTTTATATTTTCTAAGAAATAATTATCTTCAAAACAATAGCTCAAACAAACAAATACAAAACTCAACGCCTGTAATTAACTAACCAGGCTACACGAATGAGAATCAATTCTATAAAGCCTTTCTATGCCACCTCTTAAATTGAAACTTCAAGCCGTCAATTGAGCGGGGGAGGACAGAGGAGAGTGTCGAGAGGATTTGCTGCGTGAGGAGTACAGAGGACAGAGGAGAGTGTCGAGAGGATTTGCTGCGTGAGGAGTACAAAAGAATCGATTAGGTACCAGTTTACATTGATCAGCTATCCATTACCTGAATTACCCGAAATTCAATTGTCAACAGCAAAATTTTATACCTAATCGTTCTGCAGGTATNTAAATTCTTTTTATTATTTAACACAAACCCTGAAAATTAATCAACAAGCTGAGAAAGCCACCACAAGCCAATCAACTAAGCACCCACATCAACCAACATAAATTACAGTCTCAGTCCTCGAATAGAAGATCGGTCCATAAATAGAAAAGAATAGAAGAATAATTTTTAACTGCCCAGTCAGACTCAAATTGGCATTCAATTCCATAATTCAGAAATCATAAAAGACATTGGATGATGGAGCAACATACCTAGCCGATCCCAATTAAATAATAATATAATAATAATAGCATTTGCAATCGAAGATAGAGAACATGTGAACAACTACAAGTACCCGGAGAAGGAGATTTTCAGCCGCGTCCGGATGTGTGTTACTGGGCTGCGAACTGAACCTTGGAAGAGATTAGGACAAGTTTCGGTCCGGTTCTTAGAGCATGGTTCGGTTCTTAGAGCAACCCCAATATATATTCAATACAGATTGACCCTATTTGTTTAAGTAATTAGATTTACTAATACAATTGCCCGTGCAAATGCACGGGAGCTACAAAAAAAAAAATCATTAAAAGAGCATTTGTAATTCATACAAATGCAAAACGGTTAAATATTATTGAATATTTTCTTATCTACAATGTTCTGTTTTTATCATAATAAATTAATATTTTTAATCCTTTCACATTTGTAACTCTGAAACAACGACGTAAAATTTTAAATTGTTTTTATCATCACAAATTAATATTTTCAATCATTTCTCATTTGTAACTCATGAAACAACGACGTAAAGTTGGTCATGCGTAAATACAGAGTTCTTCAGGTATACTCAATAACCAAAATATATATTTTATTTTTTATATGCATGAGATATAATTACCGATCAATAATGAGTTCTTACAAAAAGAGTCTTTAGCCAAATGGGTAAAACTTTTGAAGTTATACATTGAAATTTTTATTTGAAGTATCAGCATAAAATATATCTTCAACCTTGCCATAAAAGTTTTATATCTGCCGCTTAGTTTTATATCTGCCGTTGGTGCAACAATAAAGTATGGATACCCTTGACTCCACCTTCTGTGATGAAACGCTTGAACAAATCTACATGAATTTATCTTCCGTGATGAAAACGTTTGAACAAATCTACACAAATCTACATGAATTTACCTTCCGTGATGAAACGTTTGAACAAATCTACATGAATTTTTTTTATTGAGGCATGGATTCTATATTCTTGTAAAATGTTAAAAACACAAATATTAGGAAACAAAAGGTAACGATTCAAGCCACTAACAATGTAACTTTGAAACGTGTATTAACTTCTATCTTATATATCTAACTAAATAAAAAATGATTTGCCGTGCAAGTAACAATTCAAGCCACTAACAATGTAACTTCAAAGCGTGTGTTAACTTTAATTTGACTTTAACTTCCAAACTGACTTTCATGTATTTTTAACTTCCATATGTTAGACGTGTTACTGCGTTGTTGTGTTAATATTTTTTTCTTAAAAAAAATAAAAATCTTATGATCGTACTTTATTTTAGACTTTTTTGAGTATTGTTAAGTATGTTTGACTGATTTACGTATTAAAAAACAAAATATTTTATGAACATAAATTTATAAGTTTAAAATAATTAACTACATACCATTTAACATTTAAGTCATATTTTTATGTTATCGCGATATTACTAATAAATACAAAAGGTATTTACAAAATACTCTTTATATTATGTAATATAATATTTATTACATATATATATATATAATACTATTTGTTTAATCGATTAATTTAATCCTGATCATATGTTTTAGATTTTTCAATTGTAGAAAATGAACCAAAAATTATTTTACAAACATGATGTTATTTATTTATTTATTTATTATGAAGAATGTTTGTGTGATTCAGTGCATGTTTTTAAAATATTTTATATCTAATTTCACTATTATTAGATTTAATTTGTATGTTGTAGAAAATGGAATAAAAAATATTCTACAAACATGTTTTGATTTATTTATTTATTTATTTATTACGAAGAATGTTTTTGTGTTATTCATTGCGCATGTTTTTAAAATATTTTATATCTAATTTCACTACTATTATATTTAATTTTTATGTACAAAATTAAGATAAAAAAATTTATAAAATTCAGGCAAGAAGCATACGAACACTTATAATTACTTTTTAATTGTTTGTATTAAAAAAAAATGAGTCACACTGATGAACACGTGTCAAATCATTAAATAATGGATCTTTATTCGTTATCGGTAAACTAAATAAATATTAGTTGAGGTAGTTCATATTAATATAAATATGAACACGTGTCAAAGAATGTGAGTATTTTCCAAAAAAAGTAAGAGTGTTGTAGGACCCACATAAAACTTTCTTAAAATAGCAAATGTGTTGCCTAATTATATAGTAGATAGATGACTTTTTTTCAGTTAATAAGTTCTTTAACAATAAAACAAATATAAAATTTTCATAGAAAAACTAAAGAAAAATGTTATTGACTGTTTAATTTTTTTTATTTTTTTTCGGAATGATAGAAATCTATACTTATATAAAAAGGTATTCTATTTACTAGAAATAGTAGGCAGAAAAGTTAAAGGTAATGAATGCTTACCGGAAATAGAATGACATTAATTACAGATTTGTTTTGGTATTTATAAGCTTGACATTAAAAATTTGTTATGGGATAAAAATCAAAACCGATTTTTTTACCTTTGCTGGAAAAGTCAAAAGTAAGTATAGATTTGTTTATATTATCAAATCATAAAAAGATATTAAATCCATATTGTAAAAAATAATAATTCATATAATTTTATAACAATTCTACTACACTATTTAACAATATTTCTTTTTTATTATAAAATAAAATAATAATTAAATATTATATGGTGAACAACAATAAGTAAAATTGCTTATCTTATATCAAGAGATAAATTTATATGCTAAAAAAAAATTTTTATTAGTATAAATGTTTTAGTAGAGAATATATTAATTATTTTACAAACTAGCCTAACATGCTCATATTTAATGTTCTGGCTAAAATAACAACACTGGTTAAAAGATGTGGAAAAAAACTTATAATAACTCTATTGTTTTTTAGACTTAACGTTGATTAAAAGAGGTAGAAAATAGATAATAACCCTATTACTTTTTAAACTTACATGGTCAAGGCTGTGAAAATAACTCATTTAATATATTTGTACCATGCATAGTACGGGGTAAGTACTAGTATTATATAAAAGCGCACAAAAGTGCAAAGGTACAACCACAAGTTGAATACAAACAGCCAGCAGTTGAATGCAAGCAGCCAACAGCTGAAAAGACACGGGACCGAATCCCGTCTAGAACCGACCCCAACGGGGTAATACTCTCCAAAAATAACATGGCGACACTAAAAAGCTCCCAATAAAAAACAGACAGAAATGACCCTAATAGGGTAATACCCGAGTGTACGATCCCAGCAGGATAATAAAGACACACTCGGGCTAACCAAGGCCAACGGCCCAAACCTAAAACACGGACAACACATAACAAGAAAAAACAACGCAACACGCAAATCGAAAACTACAAACTAAGAAAACACATATGGCCTCCCTCAGCAGAAACATCCGAACAAGACAGAAGACAAAAGCCAATTTCGATGAGAGCTCCGAAACTCAGGTACCTCGCCCACCACTGCAGAAGGCCTAGCAAGAAGAAGACTCAAGACACTGAACAAACCGAAGAATCGACCCGCATACTAACCATAAGACATCATAATCGCCACCCAACCGGCTAACACCACTAGCCAATCCGAACCATCCCAAGATTGCCTAACCCCACTAGCCAATTTGGAAATAGACGGCCTCCCACAAACTCAGAAGCTAAGAAAGAGGAGGAAGGAGATGAACGACTCCGACCCTACCCGGAGGAACAAACCCCAGCCCAAAACAACCACCTATCCACCCAACCCGCAGGGACAAATCCCGAGCCGACTCCAGCCAAAACCGAAGACCCGCACCCAGGATGACCTGCCAGCCGACAATAAGGGACGCTCCGTCCAAAGATTTAACCCGATCACCCCACCCAGCCACCGAGGAAGGACCACAGCTCTCCCGCTGCCACACCAGTATGCCCGCGCACGGCGAGCCGAAAAGAAAACTGAGACTGTCGATAGAGGCTGGAAAGAGGGGAAACTTGAACAGGGACGACGCAGCTATAGAGCCGCACCCAGCCACTGGTGCCGCACTCCACCTAGCCACTCCACCCTGGGACTTCGGCGACTCAATCACAGATCGACAAAATCGCGACGAGAGAGCCATAGATCTGAATCCGCACCCCACGGCCAGAGAGAGAAAGAGGTGAAAGTGCCACGAACAGCGGCGTGGTTGCTCGATGGTGGGCAGTCCACCGGCAAGCCGGATGGACGCCGAGAGAGGCGCAGATTGCCGGCGTTGAAGCTAGGGTTAACGAGGGAGATTTTGGGAGAGCGCAGAGAGAGACGGGTGCAATTTAATTGTTTAAAAAAAAAATCAAATGTGTCAATAATATAAAAAAAATCTGAAAAACATTATTAGTTTGAATTTATAAAATGAAGTCGATCCTAGTTTGAATTTAAAATATTAAAATAAAAAATATTCAAATGAGATAATAATATGAAAAAAAAATGACAAACATTATTTCTCAATTCATAAAACAAGATGGGTCTATAATGTTTAAGTTGTGCTTATGTATACGTACCATGTTAATAATAGTGATTTAGCACCCAGAACAGCTCGGATGAACTGGCTTGTGTGGTTGGCTCGGATGTGGTCAGTTCAAGGAGGCTTAGCTTGTTCCCAGTACACAATATTGTCAAGGAGCTCAATTAGGAGGCTCAAGGTACAGTGGCCCAATTAGAGAGCCCGGAGGTCGGGAAAGCTCAAGAAGCTCGGATACCTAGGGGGATCTCACGACCCAAAGGTCATGAAGTGAAAGTCGTGGTTGTGACCTAGTTGCAGCTTATAGCAAGTAAGCGGGAAGGTCGTTCAAACGACATAGAGGGCCCAAGAACCATATGGTAAGATGGGATAAAATCCTTTAAGGATGGAAACAATATCTTACTAAGGGATCTCAGATTCTAGAGACGTGGTAAGCTAAGAAAGTGAATACAAGTGGGTCTCTTTCATTGCTAGGACCCTCTTGGACATCAATATACCCTAGTATATAAGGGTGACCAAGTTCTATTTCAATAACTAATGCATATTTATGAACTTAAGCATATATACTCCCGTTTATTCTCACGAACACGTACTGACTTGAGCGACAAAAGTTTTCTGCCTGGATCCTTCCACGGGTTACTGCAGGTCCTCGGAGCTCGAGATCGAGGTTTGTTTGTGATAATTTTCATTTAACCCAGTCTAAGGCGAATTTGCGTATCAAATTGGCACCGTTTGTGGGAACTTAGTCTTTTACCGGCTATAAAGGACTAATCATTTTTTCACAAATAAGCTCTTTCAAGAAGTTCAAAAACCATGGTAGGAGACAACTCTAAGAAAAAACTTGACCAAAGAGATGGAGGAAGCATGGGTATCTCAGATTTCATTAGGGGCAGGCCCTCCACTGGGTTGGTCGAATCAAACCACGGCCAACGAGACCTTGGTGGAAATAAACATTACCTTTACCTCGACGTTGAATGCATTAGAGCAACCATTGGCGAGAAAGGATCCCCTTGTTGTACACTATGGGACTAGGACAGAGGAGGGGCGAGAGGCGCCGGCCGCTGAAGGGCTTTTGCAGGAAGTGAAAGGGCCGACAATCGGTTGGGGTGCCGAGGTGCAACAACAGGAGGATCAGGGGTCAATCTACCTCAAGAGCAGGTGGATGGACAGTTCCAGAACCCCAGTGGATAGGAGGTTCTCAAGGGGGATCAAGTCATCCACCTTACGAGGGCAAAGTTTGGACAGAATCGTGGCCGAGGCAGTCGCTCAAGCGTGGGTACCTTCCTAGGAAAATCCAGTTGCTCAGCAGTCGCAACCTAGAAGAGAAGAGAAAATAGAAGTGAGGTCGACATTATCACCTACGACGGTATCTAGGCCAAGTTGGGATGCCACCCTTAAAAGATTGGCAGCCCAATTACGAGAATTACATGCCCGGCTCGAGGGTAGGGTAACACCTTGGATCCATGGCCATTCACTCGATGAGGAAGTTGTGGAAAAGCAGATCTACCAAAAAAAAAATTTGCGAGTTAAATTTTGTCCTATGACGGTTCGATGGATCCAACTAAGCATCTCAGGTCATTTTGAGAATATAACAATTCTTCATCGGTATAGCGACGTAGTCGGTACATGATTGTTTCAGTCGGGTCTATTTATAGTTTTGAGAGTTTCAACTCTCAATTTATCAACCAATTTTTGAGTGCGATGAAGCACGAGAAGACCTACCTTGCGTTGATCAGTATGCAATAGAGAGAGTGCTAATTAGGAGACTACTCTTCCCTTCAGAGGCCTATGCCTTTCTCGTGCGTATCTCTTCTCTGGAGGAGTTATCCCTCAGAAAGAATGGTCCACTGGTCAATAGAACAAGAACAGAGGCAAGTCTCTCTCTTCCATGAATTGGGTTCCCAGAGACTCTTCGAGAGTATGTAGCTCGCTACCCCACAAAGTGCGTCAAGGTTCCCTCAGCTTCGAAGGAGATCAAGGCAGGAAGTCATAAATGGGGCTCCGACCAGGAACATGTAGAAATTATGTTGAACTGAAATACAAATTTTTAGTTTAGAAAGAAAATTCTAAATATTTATAATATATATTATTACAAATTATGATGACAAATCAATATCATCCGTCGAACTATTCATGTAAATTATTAACTTAAAAAAATTGTAATGTATATTGTTATAAATTACAATGATAAACCATCAAGTTATTTATCAAACAACGATGTAAATTGTTATCTTCTAAAAAATAAAAAAATTATAATGTATAGTGTTATTAATTATAATGATAAATTAGTCGGTGTCGAACTGTCATATAAATTTACTAGATTTTAAAGAATATTTAAAATACTTATAATATACATCATTATAAATTATATAAAATAAAATAAATTAATGTAATTAAAAATACTAAATTTTTTAACTTCCAAATAATATATATTACAATTTTTTTCAATTAATTGTTGGTTATAATATTTGTCACAATTTTTCAATTTTAGCATAACTTATTTAGGAATTGTAATATTATAATAACGTATGACTAAGGGAAGATAAAAAGAGAAGTATTATATCCCCCCTTTATATAATTTCAAAACGTGCCGAGCCTACATGGCTGGCTCACGCTCTTCGGAATCTTATTTGGCAACATTTCTTGTTTCGACTTTTGGCTCGGATAAAAATTAATTTAATTACATTCCTAAAGAAATAGGCTCGGACATACTATAATTGTATTTGGTAACTACAATACTATTTATGATTCATATCTTCTACTAATATCTTACATATCTTCAGCTAATATCTTTCTCTATACTAATGCCCATAATGGTTTTGTTTTCTCCTCACAATCTCTTAATCTATCAACATGTTTGATCGAAGATTTGAAAATTCAAATCTATCAATACTAAGATGTTTTTCTTTTCTTAATAATTTTTTGGATTTCCATCTGTTTTATTTTTTTTTTCTTGTCTTCTTCTTCATAATTTAATGATCTATCAGAGTTGGCCAATTTTTTTTTTTAAAGTTTATCATGTATTTACAAAATAAATATTGATCATACTTAAATGTTTGCTTCAAAATAAGAGGTGTTGGAGAACTTTGGGTCGAGTGTATTGTTACCTTGCTAAT
The DNA here is from genome assembly GCA_008636005.1 of Striga asiatica. Lineage (NCBI taxonomy): Eukaryota > Viridiplantae > Streptophyta > Magnoliopsida > Lamiales > Orobanchaceae > Striga > Striga asiatica. The sequence continues at coordinate 164,661 of BKCP01005838.1, read as the reverse complement.
CAGCACAACCGACTGAGAGTAACTGGGATGCTGATGGCAACTTCGTTTTCTTCATTTTTTGATGCAATTAAGGATGGTGCTTGATGAAGTGTGTGATTTGTGGAGTCTTGATGTCATACCTATGCATATATTTTTTATGGGGAATACACAATTTTGACTTGAATTTAGACGTTGTCTTATATTCCTAGAAAACTTACATAAAGTTGCTTAGCATTATTCTTGTAAAAAACATATTAGGTCTTTGATGAGGGAATATCATTGATTTAAATAAGTCTGTTTAGGATGATAATTTTGTGAAAGTCTTAAATTCAATGTTGCTCGAGTAATGATTGTATAAATTTATATTTTTAGGATTCAAATAATGTTGTATAAATTTATGTTTTTAGGGATATTAAAAAATCACCCAAACTATCCATTAAATGCATTATGTCAATGTTTTTACAAATTTATTTTTATTTTTATTATTATTTTTTTAACCAAAACGATAGAGATAACTTTTATAAAACTCAAAGCGAACATAGTTCGAATACAACCAGTGCAATCACGAAATAGAAAAATGAGAGACACGTTCAAGGCGGTTTAGAGCCTAAAAAAGAAAATAAAACTAACAACACCCTCTAAAAGAGCCTAGAAAACATGTCCAAAGAATGAAGTAATGACCACTGCTATAAAGCCTAGCCAAATACCCCATTCCTATCTAACTAGATAACAAACAACAAAGAGAGAAAAAGAAAAAGCACCAATGAAAAAATAATACATATAGGCGAAGACACCAAAGAGAATTCCATCCAATCCGTGTGTGCCATCTTGATCACCAAATGCTCTGGTATAACAGAATTTTTGAAAAACCCATATGTTTCTTGATTTCCAAAGCCACCAAAGCATGTATGTGGTAAGTTGAATTCTTGCTTCGGCCACTTCAGAACGGTCTAGGGTGCAAATTGATACCACCATGATTTGAATGAATATGTGCACTCTGATATTCCATCCCATTGGACAGGGCTCAATTTCCAAAATCTAACAGCTCTTGATCAGGAGAAATACAAGTGCTCTGTAGTTTCAGCAGCTTCTCCACATAATGTACATGTAGTATCTAAATCTACTTATCTTTTCCTCAGATGAACAGCCACTGGCAGTGTGCCTGAAATACATTTCCACAAAAAATGTTTGAGTTTGCCTGCCACCTTAAGCTTTCATAGCCTGTATTTGACTGAGTTTTTAATGACTGAGGAGTTGCTGCTTCCTGGTATGTCTGATTGTTGTGCTTTAATGCTGGATAGGTGTGCATATGTGCTGCTGACTATGAAGTGGCCTTTTTTCTCTAAACCCCAGTACAATCTATCTTGCGTTTGAGGATTTAAGGAGGAAATATTCAGTATGGCATTGCTTTCTGCTTCATTGAACACCTGTCTGATTAGCCATTCATTCCACTAAAATCCATCTGCCATTATTAACTCTTTCACCCATATCAAATGATTGGCAGCTATGAGAGCTAATGTTGGAGCTGGTTTTTGAAGATCAGGCCCCCAATTGAAATCTGTGATTCTAGTACTAACTCCATTTCTGATTTCAATTTTTAAGAACTTAGAAAAATAGGCATTATATCCATCCAGCTATTCCATATCTAGGAACCACTTTGTGTTCTTGCAGCATGAACTATAGAAGTGTTTGGAAAATACCTGTCCTTGAGGATCTTGCTTACAAGTAATTCAGGGTTTGTTGCTATTCTCCATAACTGCTTACAAATAAGTGCCTTGTTGAAAATCTGCAAGTCATGAAAGCCCAAACCACCTTAATTTTTAGGAAGAGCTAAGAAACTCCACCTTTTCCAGTGTATGCCCTGACTTTGGTCTGAACCTGAATGCCACCAAAATTGAGCACATAATTTGGATATTTCTGAACATATAGAGACAAGAAGAATAAAGCAAGACATTAAAAATACTGGCAGTGCCTGAATGACAGCCTTTATTAGCACCTCTTTACCTATTGGACTTAACAATTTAACCTTCCAACAAGTCAACTTGTTTCTAACATAATTAATCAGATAATCAAAGACTTCCCTTTTTGATTTTCCAATGCCCAGGGGGAGTCCAAGATATCTAGTTGACCTGTGTGAGACTATACCATTCAATGTTCTGCAGATAGCATCTTGAAGCTGTTAAGGAGTGTTCCTACTGAGAAAGATAGCTGACTTGTGCAAGTTAACTGTTTACCCAGTGAAAAGTCTGTATTGCTCAAGAATTTGCATAAGAGTTGCTGCTTGGTCTGTGCCTGCTATACGGAAAAATATTGAATCATTTGCAAATAGAAGGTGTGAGACCAAGGGCCCATTTTTGGATATTTTCATTCCTTTCAACTGCCCATTAGAAATAGAGTGTAGAATCAAAGCAATAAGCAACTCTGCAACAATGATAAATAGGTAAGGAAATAAAGGAACCCCTTGCCTTATTCCCGTGGATGGTGTAACATAGCCACTGATTGCCCCATTTATTTTAAAAGAGAAGGATGATGTAGTTACACATACCATAATGGGTTTGACAAAATCTGGGTGGAAGCCCATTTGCAGCATTATCTTTTTTAAACATAGCCATTCTACTCGATCAAAAGCTTTCATTAAATCTAACTTTAAAGCCATGAAGCAGTTGGGACCAGAAGAATGTCTATTTAAAAAATGAAAGCTTCTTGGGCTATAATTACATTATCAGTAATTGCCTACCTTCCACAAAAGCTGCGTGAAAATCACTGATACAATTGCCCAAACAGGATATTAGTCTTTGTGCAAGAAGTTTGGAAATGATTTTGTAAATTACACAACAAAGACTTATTGGCCTGAATTGTCCCAATGTATCTGGATTTGCATTCTAGGGAATTAGGGAAATGATGGTGTGGTTCCATTATTTCAAGATCATACCTGACTGAAAAAAGCTAAGAACTGCCCTCATAATATCCTGTTTGATATGACTCCAGAAATGCTGATAAAAGGCTGCTGTCATGCCATCCTCTCCTGGGGATTACTCTGGGCTTAAGCTGAACAAAGCCTTTTTGACTTCTTGCTCTTCCGCTGGCCTCATCAGCTCTTGGTTCATTTCTTGGGTTATGGAATTGGGAATAAGATGAAAAACTGAATCTCCACCCCAACTACTTTATGAAGAGAAGAGCTCAGAGCAATAATCATGATAAGCTTCTCTATGTCTGCCTGATTAGAGTAACATCTTCCTTTAGCTGTGATAAGCCTTGTGATGGCATTCTGTCTTCTCCTTTGCATAATAATGGCATGGAAAAATCTAGTGTTTGCATCTCCTTTCTTGAACCATTTGTATTTTGCCTTCTGCTGCTAGTATAACTCTTCTTGCTTATGAGATGAATTGAGCAACCTCCTTGTATTGTCCCATTCTTGCCAATTCCTTCCTGCTTTGTCCATATTCAGAGACTCCAATTTCTGAGTAAGTTCTGCAATGGTCTTTTGATTCTGAGTGTGGAAAGTGGAGCTTCATTTAAGAAGAGCAATTCTGGTGTTTTTTACTTTCTCCTTTAATTGGAAGAAGGGAGTGCCACTTACTGGAATCTGCCATGCTGCCTTCACTACTTCTTCAAATCCTTCTTTACCTATCCATCTCTTGTCAAAGTGAAAGATGAATTTTCTTTTGTCTCTTGGCAGTCCTCAGTCTAACAGAAGTGTTGAATCGTCTGAGGAGCTTCTTATAACATTTGTGAGAGTGGCATTAGGGTAGGCTTGAATCCAATCCCATGAATCAAAACCCCTATCAAGTTTCTCCTCCACTAGATCAGAAAGGGCTCTGTTGTTGCACCATGTAAATGGATATCCTTGTAGTCTGATCTCCAACATTCCCATGTTATTAATAAAGTTACTGAATCCTTGCAGACTGGTAAGGGATCTTGAAGTTCATCCTAGTTTTTCATCCTTGGATAGTATGTCATTCCAATCACCTATTGAGAACCAAACATCTCCCCATTTGCTTCTAGCTTCTAGCAATTCTGCCCATCGGGACTCTCTGAGCAATCTACTTGTGCTGAGGTATACAAATACCCCCCATTGAGGCAATGATGACTGTAACTGGAAATTTACTACAATATAAAACTCTATATATGTTTGAAGTCTATCTAATTTCTCCAAAACAATGCAAGTCCCCCACTGAGGCCTTGTGGTTCTACTGTAGACACTCTATTATCAAAACCCAATTTCTTGCTAACTGACTTCACAAAAGCTGCTGAATTTTTGGTTTCAGAAATAAAGATGAAATGTGGGTGGTGAGTTCTTTTTAACTCTCAGATTTGGGAAATTGTAGAGGGCCCACCCATCCCTCTACAATTCCACACCATAGCTAACATGGGCCACTGTGGTGCCACTTCAAGCTGGCATCCCCCACCTTTCCCATTTTGGTTTTTAACTTCTTGGTTTCTACCTGCTTAAGTTTGGTGTTCTCCCAAGAAGTTGTTTCTGCATCCTCCTCTTGTTTGGACCTTTTGTTTCCAGTATCAGTAATTTTAGAAACCTAAATGTTTCTTTGCAATCTACCTACTCTGGTACCAACTTTTTTCCATGTTTTAAGAGGCTCTATGCTAGGGACAATGGCTTTCAGGTTGATCTATGGGTCCTCTTGAATGGTTACTATGCCTGCATTCTCTATTTCCATTAATGTTGTTTCTACTATTTGAGCGTTAGCTTCTACAATAACCCTTTCACTATTCTCTTCTTGACTGAAATTATTTGCTGCAGGAGCAAAGGATGTGGCTCCTACTGATTTATCAGAAAAATGTATCTCTCCCCGAGTTGGGCTTGCTTGTTGGCTCCCCTCTCCCTGATTGGTAGATGCTCTTTGTGGTGTTTTTTGTTCTGTGGGGGTTGGGGAGTCCGGTGGTGGTGAGCTTCTGGAACCTAAGATACTAACTGTGAGCAATTTCTGCCCCTCATTTGCCTTCATCCAGTCTCCATATTGGCCCTCATTTAATGAGTTGTTCTTAATATCCTCCATTCTTCTCTGACAACTACGGTCCAAGTGCCTAATTTTACCACAATAATGACAGAGGTTCATAAGCTTTTCCTATTTAAAACAGACTTTAACAGTTTGTTCTCCTAACCGGATAGTAGCTACTCTTGGAAGAGGTTCTTCCAAATTTAATGTGACCAAGAGTCTAAGCAGCTTTCTTCCACGATTTCTAGTGCTTGCTATGACTACATTTTATTCTTAAAAGCTCTGCCAATCTTGAGACCAACTTCTGTACTTATCAAGTTTAGGGGGGCATTAAAAACCTGAACCCAAAGATTGAGTTCTTGAAAGCTGGGATGTTTACTGTTGATACTGTTGTTCCATTCTCTGAGTATGAGATATTGATTCTCAAAACTCCAATTCGTACCTCCTGCCACTGTTTTCATATCCTCCTTGCTTTGAAAAATAAATTGAAAGTAGTTTGGACTGAGTTCATTTACCTCAATTGATTGGCTGAGTTTCCATATGTCCGTCATTGCTCTCTTTACACCAAACCAGCTTGCCGCCCGGTCGTCAATAATTTAATCAAAAAGACTTCTTTGGCATTCATCATCACTCAATTTGATGTCGTCTTGAGCGATATCTATGATAATCACCTCCCTGTCAGAAAGTGAAATATCTCGTAATCGATCTGCTAGGTCGTTGTCCTGGTTGGATTTAGATTGAGATGTCATTGTCGAAAACCCTAGATGGATGAAATTTGTGGCAATGGTAGGATACGAAAAAAATTTGTGAATAGCTAGGGTGAAGTTGATATTTCTTTGAACTTTTAATTAACAACTTTATTTGTCATGCTAATTCACCTATGTTGGAGTTCTGCAAGGTGACCACCAACGATATAAAGTTCAGTCCACGCATATGCGTCGACCCTGAAATTTATGTACAATTTTTAATCGGCAATGTAACTTAAATCTATTGCATATATGGTTGAATCAAGCATATATTGTTGCAAGCAGGTGTATATAAATTACCAAACGATTCCTTGGTATTGTTTTCTTAATTTTGTGATGTTCTACTTTTAGGTTTGTTAATTTATCCATTGTATATTATATATTATATTAATATTAATGGACCAATTCAATTGGAGTAACATAAAATTCCATTCGCATAGCGTATGTTTTAAAATTGATGGATAAATTGATTACGAGTGTTTCTATTCTTTCCAAATGAATGAAGCTTCCATTCAAAGTCCGGGTTGATTTGAAAATCTTATAAGTCTTTTACAAATAATCTCAAAATGTTCGGATTTTTTTAAAAATAATCTACCATTACCGAGTCCTTTGCATTAAGAAATTGAATCTATACTTATATAATAAGCCATCCTATTTACTAAATTTAGTATGAAGAAAAGTCAAAGGACAATTAATGCATTCTATTTCCATCATTTTTCCAATTGTATTATTATTTTATAGTTAAAAAATCGGTCTACATTAATTACATCCTTAATTGATGTGTTTTGCAATTAAATCGGACATATAGACTCAAAGTAAAAACATGTCTCATTTCAAATTTAAATTTAAATCTTAAAATTTTTTATTATTTTGTTACATTAAAATCTTAAATGAATTGTTTGCCATAAAATCGGACAAAATAATAATTGCATAGAGTTCAAGTAAAAATATGTCTTATTTAAAATTTAAATTTTAAAATTCTTTATCATTTTATTACATTTCCGAATGATTTGTTTCCCATAACATCGGACGGAATTAATAATTGCATAGAGTTCAAGTATGATTTCGAATTTATATCGAGGATGTTTAATAATTGCATAGAATTTCAAATATGTTTATTTATTATAAAAAAAATAAATTCTAAATAAATATTTGTGTATATTTTGTAAAATGTTTGTACAAAATGTTTTACTTTAAATTTATTTACATAATTTAAATTAATTACATTAATAAATAATATTAACATGCATTAAATATTTTAATTACATAAAATAAAAAGAAGAAGAAGACTACATCTATAACTTGTATAAATAATAAAAATTACATTATATTACAATAAATTTTATAATAAAATAATATGAGTATTATACGAGGAACAAAATTACGTAAAATTATTATTTTTCTTATATCTAAGAATAAATATATATAATGAAATTAAATTTATATTATTATAAACATGTGAGCGAGATAATATATTACGGGCTAACGCTACTGGGCTCGGGTTTAATGTCTCGGCAAAAAAGATGACGTTGATGAAAGAGGTAAAAAAATAGATAATCAAATTCAATTATTTTTTAGGCCTAAACTGACAAGCCCTATTGTTCACTCATTTAATATCTCTCATGAATTGCACGAGCTACTAACAGACAAGTTATGTGGAAATGACTCATTTAATACTTATGTCCCGTGCATCGCACGGGCTACGTACTAGTAACAATTTATGCAGAGAAACTTATTTCCTAATTATGCCAATCACTATTAATTGTTTGAGCTTTGTAATTGGTAGAAGAAATTTACCAATATTTCATTTTTGAGGTGTGAGTTATATATGTCAAATCTAATTTAACAGCAATGAACTTCAATTAATTGAAAGAATATATATAATTCGTAATAAAACCTTGGTAATGTCACACAGAATTGTTTTAGTTAGTTTAGTAAACCACATGTATAATTTTATAAAATTATAAAGAATCCAAATATATAAATTTGTACTATTACTTTAATTTTTTTTCAATAACAATGTTAATTATTAGAAATCAAAATTTTAAAACCATATTGTTAATTATATTTGTTCAAATAAAAAAATAAAGCCACCTTAAATTTATGCTTTTTCTTAAAATTTTATTTTTGTGATAGTGTAGATTTCCCAATTAAATTATTAGTAGTAATTTAAGAATTTTGAGTCTAAATGTATGTATATTTAAATTTTAAAATTAAACTAATAAATTCTCCGTATGCAAATATTTTTAGTTAATAAAACAAAATTACTAATATATTTTTTTAAGAAAAATATTTGTATGCAAATATTATTTATTTTAATGCTCGTGTAGTACACGGGTATTGTACTAGTTAGTATTATTTATGAAAATATTTGAATATGTTAAATGTTCATTATCCTTAATTTTAAACAGGAACTCTAAAAGGATAGTTATTTTATAACGGGTGAAATAAACATATAAATCATATGTTAAATTATTATATATTATAAAATAAAAAATATTAGTATTTAAAATTATTTTAAACTACTCATTATTCTTTCATTGCTATAATACATGCAATTTATAATTATTGACCCGTGCATCGCACGGGCTACCATACTAGTTTAATTAATGCAAAAGATCCGTATTTGATAAAATGATAGAATTACATGTTTATGAGTTATTCAATTGTGTCTAAAAATTATGAATATGCCCGTTAAATTTATTAGGCTAATATAGTTAAATTAGTAGGTGAAATGAAATAATTTGTGTAGAACAGATTATGCAAGATAAAATGGCTAAGCACGATGAACCGCTTCCTGGGACACTACACTATTGCCATGACTACCAGATATCAAAATACTATAAAATTAATTATATATAAACAGCTTCGTCTAAAAATCAAACTCTTCAAAGTTGTAAAATAATATGCACCAAAACTCATTGTAGGTAAGAAGACTAAATTCCAAATGAATTTGAGAGAAACGGAGAAAGTTATAGAAAGCAAAAGAGATAGAAAGTGTATTTTATATATAATTTTTCTATTTTTCAATTGATTAAAGCAAGGTGTGGATAGAAGGTGGTATAATTGTTGAGAAATCATGAAAAATAATTTGCACATATCTAATGCATTAACTTGGTTTTTATCCGTAATTATTATGAAAAAGGAAAGCAAATGTATATTATATTATATACATAACAACCGAATTTATAATGTGGATGCATGTAATGTAATTAAGGAAAAAAAAGGAAGAATATAGAATGGGGTGCATAGGGCGATGGAATGTGTTGTTGTGGTTCCTCTTCTTAATCTTATATGGGACCTCCACAGTTCGCACAGGCAACCAAGGCAGTAGAAGTAGCAGACAGAGACGCCACACACCGCCTCCTCCAACCGTACAACGACGTCCAATTCAACGCACGCCTCCGTTGAGCGACTCGGAAATGAAGATTTCGTGGTGTGTAGCGAGGCCTGAAATAGTGACACCAGCTCTCAAACAATACATAACATCTACGTGTAAAAGAATCAACTGCAGTCAGATAAAAAAAGGTAAACCATGTTACTTCGGCAATGATCTCAGAATGGAGGCATCCTATTTGCTTAGTTGTATCCTGCATGACACGCGCAATTGCAATCTAGAAATAGGAGATCTAATCCACGATGACCCCTGTAAGCCACGTATATCTATCATTCATTCATTATTATTATTATAATTATTATTATTAGTAGTAGTAGTATTAATTATAATTTATTCTATATCCTTTGCAGCTACTGGCAAGTGTAAATTTCCAAGGCTCGCCATTCCCGCATGATATATGTAGTAATTATGATGATGATGATGATGATGTACTAATTAAGCATCCATTTCCTTGTACAAGCTTGATTTTACAATAAAGATCGAAATTAGTTAAAAGCTAATTTCTTGATCACCAAGCAAGCCCAAATGTTTTGAGGGATAATTTCCTTGTTGATCGAAATTAATTTCTTTTATTTATTAAAAAAAATTCTTTTTCATCCCACGAGTCACAAAAATATATATGATATAAAAATCACATATCCAAACGGGCCGCATAATAAACAATTATGCGAGATTTTCTCGTATATATTATAACGCATATTCAAAACAGACGCATAATTAAAATTAATTTATCCGAAACGTATTCGAATATTTATTAATCGTATATCCAAATTCACCGCATAAATTTTTTCATCCGCCGAATTTATTTTGCATATGTAGTTATCGCATATCCAAATTTATAGCCGCATATTTTACGATATGCGATAAGTTTTGGCATATTTTTCGTCTCATATTTCCATATCAGACACATAGTTCACAAGTATCCGAAACACTTACGTATATTTTATATATAATCGCGTATCCAAATCCAAAATAGCATATTTTATGATTATCCGACATATTGCCACATAGCTAGTAAATCACGTATGCAAAAATTTTTCGCATATTCTGTAATCACATGTCCAAATCCACAGCATTATTTTTTTATACGAATTTATTGCGCATATATATTTATCGCATATCCAAATTGATAGCCGCATATTTTATGATATACGACAAGGTCAGATATCCAAATCAGAGACATAGTTAACAAGTATGCGAAACACTTACGTATATTATATCCAAATCGAAAAAATCGCTTATTTTATGATTATGCGACATATTGCCGCATAGCTTACGAATCGCATATCTTTTCACCAAATAATTTACCCTTTGCGAAAACTTTTTGCATATTCTGTTATCGCATATCCAAATCCATTTCATAATATTTTTTATGCGAACTTATTTTGCATATATATTTATCACATACACAAATTGATAGCCATATATTTTACAATATGTGACAAGTTTTCACATATATTACGTCTCAAATATCCGAATCGGACGCATAGGTAACAAGTATGCGCAACACTTATGCATATTATATAATCGCGTATCCAAACCGAAAATCACATATTTTATGATTGTGCGACATATTTCCGCATGGCTTACGAATCGCATATCTAAACTAACTGAGTAATTTACTGTTTGTTATGTTTTTATGATGTTTTTCGTGTGTTTTTCTTGCCTTATTCGTGTCTAGGTTTGTTTTAGTGTCAACCGGTCTATTTTGTCGTTTTTTTGTTTTTCTTTCCTTTTTATCTTTGTTCTTTTTTGGGTTTTGGGGTACGTTGTCGTATCTTTTGGTGGTTTATAGGTCATTTTGTTTGAAAAGCTAAGATGAGAAATCGAGCCGAGTCCCTTGCGCAAGAGTCGAGATCGAGTGCCTATTATTCAAAGTCACCCGAGCCATCTTGGGCCCTAACCGAATCCCTGCCCGTGCACTAGCCGCGCCTGGCACTCGCTGCGTACGCCCAGTCGCGAGCACGCGAGCCCTGGCACAAGACGACCTGCCCCTAATTGCCCTGCACTCGTCGCGAGATCCCAGTCGCGAGCACTTGAGACGACCCGTGCCAGCTCGCCGCATACCAGCTTCCGCGTGCCCGTGAGTCCTGCGCCCATGCGCTGCTACCATTTCGCGGTCGCGAAACACTTCGCCTAGGTCGTGAGTGTTTTTCCAGCAGCGCATGCACACTCGCCAGGCGACTGGCGTTTCACGACCGCGCGAGACCTGTCCACGAGCAGCACCTCGCCAGTGACTTCCACTTTGCGCCCGCGCGAGTCCACCAAGCACCCAGCTCGCCAGCGAGCTACCTCCCGCGATGCCGCGAGTCCGACCTGAGACAACTCTTTCCCACCATGCACACTCGCTGCGAAACCCGTTTCGAGACCCGTCGAACTGCATAATTCATTAAATGTGTGTGTTTCTAGTGTATTTATGGTGTAGCTATAAATAGACATCGTGCTTTATATTCTTGGACACCACCCTCATTTCCCAACTTTTTAGTTGGGAAATTAGCTCTCTTTTTATTTCTCTCTGACATTCATCATATTTTCATGCATTATGAGTGATATATTGTGATATTTAGCTGTGTTTATCGTTCGATTGTGCACCATTATGTTTTATTTATTAATCTATGATAGAAGTACTTTTTGTCGTTAGTTTTGTAGGAAATATGCCCAAAAAAGCGTTAAAAATGGAGTCGGGATGAAAAACGACGAAAACAGCTGCAGTTGAGGACACACGACTCGTGTGGGACAGTGACACCAGTCGTGTGAGTGAGAAAAAAGGGACTTTTCGTTACGGCATTTTCACACGAGTCGTGTGGTAGGTGACACGGGTCGTGTGGCAATGTGACACGGGTCATGGCCTCACATGGGTCGTGTGACCCGGTCGTGTGAGTCTGAGTTTGGCGAAAATTGGAGAAATGTCACACGACTCGTGTGAGTTGGTGACACGAGTCGTGTGGCGCGCAGACCAGTTCTGCGAGGACTAGGATTATATGCGATTTCTTCCCTTTTTTGACTCATAATTGCCCTACACTATAAAAGGGACTTGGAGAATTTGATTTTGGGATTTTTGACACCTTTGGAGGCCTAGAGAAATCACGAAACACACGAAGAATTCGAGGAAGTCAAGATTGAAGATTCGGGAACTAACGGCGACAATAGTTCTTCTTTCTTTTCTCTTTTTCTTCTTCATTGAACTCATGGATTTACTTATTTTGAGTTTTGAGAATATGTTTAGTAGCTAAACCTTTTAGGGATTCTAGGATTTGTGAGTACTCGGATTATTTTATGAAGTAATTTTGTTTATTCATTCCGGTTTATCATTCGCTTATCAATTTCTTGTGCTTATATGAATTGCGTGAATATAGGGCCCGTATTTGTGCATATTTGTGATTGACTTGAGACCAAGAGGAGATAGTTGATTGCTAGAATTGGGAAATTCATAACATAAGAGACAAAACAGACCGAGAGGTTGATAGAATCTTGCGAGGGAACTAGAATCTTAGGAACTTATGTGAGTTAGTTGTTCATCTTGAGACCGAGAGGAGATAGATAACAATTAATATCTACGATTTCACTTGTTTGAGAGAAAGGTGTAAATTAATTTAGCGATAGAATTAAATAAGGTTTGAATGAATAAGAAATCTTTGTTAGAATAATCTCGAGGAAAGCATAGCCTAGAATCTATTTTCTCATTCTTAATTTATCGTATAACAAGACTTCATTAGTGTTAGAATTTATTTTTCATTCATTCAATAGTTTAGAATAAAATCTCCATTCAAATATGAGTTAGTCTAAATAATATTTAATCGTCAATATTTTGGTACTTAATTATTTTAATAACAATCTCTGTGGAATACGACGTTGCTCGCCGCTTACTATAACTATAACGTACACTTGCGGGTAGTGAAAATATATTGCGAGCAAGTTTCTGTTGCCGTTGTCAGGGATTGTTCTGTTAAAATTAATTAATATTAGAAAAAGACGGGTAGATATTAGTTTAGTCATACTTTTATTTCATATTTTAGCTCCTGATTATATTATTTTTTGTTTGTGTATTTTGATAGGTACTTGCATGATCACGAGGTCTAGTGGGAATTCACCCGCGAAATTTGATCCCGAGATTGAAGCAAGTTGTCGAAGGAACAACGCGAATCGGAGGCTACAACAATGACTGAAAAGCGCGATGGAGGATCAAGGTGATGAGTGTTTACGCAGCTTCAAGCGCAACTGGCGGAGCTACAACACCAGCTAGCCGAGCATCAGGCTCAACAGGAGACGGGACCACTGGTCCGGAGCATCTTCCAACCTCAAGCGGACCAAGAATATGGAGGCGGTCACAGACCGAGAATTGCGGCTAATACTTTTAAGTTGAACACGTCCTTGATTCGGATGGTTCAACAATAGCAGTTTGGGGGAGGTGCTATCGAGGACCCGAATGCGCACTTGGCGCCATTTCTGGAGATATGCAGTACTGTGAAGTACAATGGAGTTCCGGAGGACGCTATTCGCCTCCGCCTTTTCTCTTTCTCTCTCAGAGATAAGGCGAAGGTTTGGTACAATTCTCTTGAAGCTGGGATGGTGACATCATGGGAGGAAATGCATCAGAAATTTCTCTTGAAGTTCTTCCCACCGAGTAAGATGTTGAGACTTCAGACGGAGATCACTCAATTCAAGAAACAAGATGGCGAGCCTTTATTTGAGGCTTGGGAGCACTACACGCAACTCCTTCGGACGTGCCCACAGCATGGTTTTTCGGAGGAGCACCAAATTTGCAACTTCTACAATGGATTGAGTGGCCCGATGAAGGCCGTGGTGGATGCCTCAGCTGGAGGCGCTCTCTTGGGATGGAGACCAAAGGACGCAAAGTGAATTCTTGAGGAGATGGCTTCGAATAGCTACTAGTGGCCGGTTGAGAGAACTGTGCTTAGGAGGGTTGCGGTGACTAATGAGACGACCTCAACGTCATCGATTGCAGCTCAACTAGCAGCACTGTTGATAAATAACTTGCAAAGAGGAAAGACTGGAGCGTAGGAGTTGGGGAACCGGTCGAGTACATGGATTATATTAATAATCGAAATTTTGGAAATTTTTGAGAAACTCAAGTGGGAAACACGTATTACCAAGGCAACCGGAATCACCCCAATTTTTCATATGCAAATCCGAATAATGCTTCACAACCACCCCCGGGATTTTCGACAACTAATGGGGTCATCAATGAGCCGAAGAAGCAGTCATTGAAGGATATGTTCGAAAGATTCATTAATAGAATCGACAATTATATTAGTTCAAATGACGCACGAGTTGCTTCAATGGAGACTCACATGAAGTCGTTAGAGAATCAAATGAAGTCGATGGAGCAACAAATTGGGCAATTGGCCACGGCAATTGGGAGTCAACATCAAAGAGGACAATTTTCGAGCAATACCGAGGTGAATCCAAAAGAGCAATGCAATGTCCTCCATGTTCAGGAGGAAAGAGATGAAGTTAAGGAGCCGAATGGTAAAGTGAAAGAAGTTGAGCCCGCTATGATTGAAAAGGTCGAACGACTTTTCAAGGCGTACAAGGTTGTGGCCATGACGGAAGAGAGTAGCATGAGAATTCAAAAGAAGTTGCCCTTCAAATGCAAGGATCCTGGGAGCTTTACTATTGAGTCTTCTATTGGAGATTTCCATGTTGAGAAGGCCTTGTGCGACTTGGGGGCTAGTGTGAATGTGATGCCCTTATCAATGTTCGAGAAGTTGAAGTTGGAGACGGAGAAATTTAGGCCCACGACTATTGCACTACAAATGACAGATAAATCATTATCCCATCCGAGAGGTATTTTAGAGAATATCATGGTTAAAGTCGGCAATTTCATTTATCCGGCGGATTTTGTTGTGCTCGACATGCTTGAAGATGATGATGTTCCGCTAATTTTGGAGCAGCCGTTTCTTGCTACCGGACGAGTATTGATAAACATTGAGCGCGAAGAGCTCACGTTTCGGGCGTTTGATGAGCGTTATACGTTTGTCATTGATCGAGGGCCAAAGAAAAAGAAAATGAAAGATGAGAAGCGCCAGACTCGGAATATGAAGGAGTTGGTCGAGATGAATAAAAACGACCCATTCTAAGAGCTCGGAAGACGTCTAGCTAAAGACGCTAAATTAAGCGTTTGGTGGGAGGCAACGATCTTTTATCGCTTTTATTTTTATTTTTATTTTTATTTCTATTTTTTTATTTATTACTTTTTTATAAAAAATGTGGAAAAAAATGAAAAAAAATAATAAAAAAACAAACGGTGGTGATCGAGTGTTCGAGCGAAGCATGGAGGAGATGATCGTGCTCAAGGGTGCAAGGTTTGCATACGGTGGAGTTCGCTCGACGTGACGCTTAGTTACTTAAGGTATACGTCATTTCTTTTTCTAAAACTTAATTCTTTTCCAAAGAATAATTTTGGGGGAGAAAAGTGTTTTATATCTTGAGTTTTTATCGCTTTATTGCATATCATATAGTTGCTTGCATTAGTATTTACTTTTATGATTTTTTTTATTTTATGCTATTTTTATTGTTAGGATGCACGTTTACTTGCTTTATTAGGATATAATAATAATTTGCTTGAGTCGGTTCCTTGTGTATTTCTTTTGCTTTGGCTGAATGATGGATAAAACTTGAATAGTGAATGGTGATTTGATGTGATTGAGGAACTGTGATGGGGTTGTAAAAGTCATTCCTAGATAAAAATGCTTGTGAGCCTTGAATTAGAGATATAGCAAGCCTAGTGAGACTTGAGCCTTTATTTCTTGTCTGTGTGAGTGTCAATTGGGTACCCGAGTTAGTAGAATTTGCCTTGATTCTGAACTTAAAAAAACACATTAGTGATTATGATCTTTGAAAATGATTTAGGCGGTTTTTGAATTTAGCTCGTTTGGCCTTGTTCCTTGTCCTTAATAATTTTTTTTCACTAGTAGCCCATTTGAGCGTTAAGCATTTTTCTTGTCGACCGGTTTATCTCATCTATTTTGAGAGTTGACTATCGTTTGGGATGTATGGGGATAACGGAGTTATTTATTGGAGGATTGGATATGAAATGAGGTGTATTTGAGTTGCATTAAGATGCTTGACTGGAAAAAAAAAATAGAAAAACAAAAAAGAAAAAATGAAAATAATAAAGGGAGCTTGCAAGTCGAATTGTCGGGATTCTACTTCTCTTACTAGTTTATTTATTTTGACGGATAATGAGTAATGAGAAACCACTCTAGGACACTTGGATGACCTCCAATGTTTATACCTATAGAATGTTGTCCTTACGGTTTGATCTTGTTTGGAAAAATTAAACTCTAAAAAAAAAATGGTCGAGTGCTTCCATTGCAATTTGATTTGAGCATTTATGAGTTGTGTACGGATTATTTTGGTTTGGGAATGAGAAACGCTTTATGTTGATTAGAGAGGAGTAGTGGAGTATGTCGAGTAGTCTATTTACTCGAATGGTATGATTGTTTATTTGAGCCACTTAACCCATCTGTATATTGTACCCTTGACCAAATAGCCTATGTTACAACCCGAAAAGACCTTTGGATTTAGATCTCACGATTATTGGTTGTGTTTGAAGTAGAGTCGTAGATGATTGGCAAACATATAGTTAACCGGGTGTTCAAATTGACTTGAGCGTGTCCTTCCCTTTTATATATTGATGACATGTGAGTGAGGCACTTATATATTCCTATTTGAGAGTTCGTTGATTCAAGCTAGATACAAGATAGTGGTCAAAGCATGATAATAATGATCTTTTGAATTTTTCTTGGTTGCATTGAAGGACTTGAAGTTATTCTAGTTTGATATCAATCATTATGCTTGAGTTTTGATTTTCTTATTCATGTTCGGGGACGAACAAGGGTTTAAGTTTAGGGGATTTGACACTCATCATATTTTCATTCATTATGAGTGATATATTGTGATATTTAGCCGTATTTATCGTTCGATTGTGCACCATTATGTTTTATTTATTAATCTATGATAGAGGTACTTTTTGTCGTTAGTTTTGCAGGAATTATACCCGAAAAAGCGTTAAAAATTAAGTAGGCACAAAAAACGACGAAAACAGCTGTAGTTGAGGACACACGACTCGTGTGGGACAGTGACACAAGTCGTGTGAGTGACAAAAAAAGGGACGTTTTGTTACGGCATTTTAACATGAGTCGTGTGGTACGTGACACGGGTCGTGTGATCGCACACGGGTCGTGTGGCAAGGTGACACGGGTCGTGTGGCCTCACACTGGTCGTGTGACCCGGTCCTGTTACTGGTCGTGTAAGTCTGGGAGTTTGGCGAAAATTGGAGAAATGTCACACGACTCGTGTGAGTTAGTGACACGAGCCAGTTCTGCGAGGACTAGGATTATATGCGATTTCTTCCCTTTTTCAACTCATAATTTCCCTACACTATAAAAGGGACTTGGAGAATTCAATTTTGGGACTTTTGACACCTTTGGAGGCCTAGAGAAAGCACGAAACACACGGGGAATTCGAGGAAGTCAAGATTGAAGATTCGGGAACTAACGGCGACAATAGTTCTTCTTTCTTTTCTCTTTTTCTTCTTCATTGAACTCATGGATTTACTTGTTTTGAGTTTTAAGAATATGTTTAGTAGCTAAACCTTTTAGGGATTCTAGGATTTGTGAGTACTCGGATTATTTTATGAGGTAATTTTGTTTATTCATTCCGGTTTATCATTCGTTTATCAATTTCTTGTGCTTATATGAATTGCGTAAATATACTAATATAGGGCCCGTATTTGTGCATATTTGTGATTGACTTGAGACCAAGAGGAGATAGTTGATTGCTAGAATTGGGAAATTCATAATGTAAGAGACTAAACAGACCGAGAGGTTGATAGAATCTTGCGAGGAAACTAGAATATTAGGAACTTATGGGAGTTAGTTGTTCATCTTGAGACCGAGAGGAGATAGATAACTATTAATATCTACGATTTAACTTGTTCGAGAGAAAGGTGTAAATTAATTTAGCGATTATCTCTACGATTGGTATAATTAAATAAGGTTTGAATGAATAAGAAATCTTTGCTAGAATAATCTCGAGGAAAGCATTGCCTAGAATCTACTTTCTCATTCTTGATTTATCGTAGAACAAGCCTTCATTAGTGTTATAATTTATTTTGCATTCATTCAATAGTTTAGAATAAAATCACCATTCAAATTTGAGTTAGTCTAAATAATATTTAATCGTCCATATTTTGGCACTTAATTATTTTAACAACAATCTCTGTGGAATACGACCTTGCTCACCGCTTACTATAGCTATACCGCACACTTGCGGGTAGTGAAAATATTTTGCGAACACTCTCTCTATCTTTGTGTTGAGCCGGCTCCATGACTCATATTTTCCGGCAACTTCATTTTTATTCAAGATTCAAGCTTTTCACTCTGGTTTTCTTCGAACATGCAATAGGAGAGTTAATATTTAGTTTTAAAATTCAATACTCCGTATTTGTTCCACTTTTCACTTATGAATTTTTTCGAGGTAAATATGGTGTTTGCTAGTTGAAGGTGGCAAAGTTTGTGTATATTTATTTTCACTGCTTGCTTAAGTGTGTTAGGAGTTACTTCCATGCCTATCTTGATATAAAGGTTGCGACTTTGATTAAAGCGTGGTCATTTAGTTAAGAGGCTTGATTTGATTACCTAGGATCACTTAGCTAACATGTTTCTCTTAGTTTATTTTTTTTTTCTTGTGTTGTATAGATTCCGTGCAACCAAAGTTCGAATATTTTCTCTCAAAACCTCATCTTTCTTTAATTTCTTCCATTTGCTTAGCTTAATGTAGTTAAAATCAACCCCCCAATCAAGCGGGTAGCATGTTTAGGAACTTGTTTTTTGTTTTTGTATTTTGACGACCATATAGTAAGCAAATGTCAGAACAACCTTCCTTCGAGAAGACAACCCGAGGTCGATATTTTGATCGTACCCGGCTAAAGTTACAAAAAAAATGGCGCTGTTGCCGGGAAAGGCGAGTAGGACGTCAAGTTTACTTTCTAGTTGTTGTTTCTTTACGTGTTACTCTTGCTTAATGTGATATTTGCTTTATTTTGCGTGTTTCTCTTGTTTATTTGCTTGTTTTTTTATTTCTCTTGTTATTTGGTATCTATGCTCTTGTAAATATTGTGCCATGCTTCTCGTGNTGTTCTTGTCATGGTCTAGAAATTTTCGGATCAATGATTAGACTATGCAAACTAGAAATACTTTTTCTTGGATAAAGGTCGATTTCACGATAAAGAGAAATATGACCAATTTATGTTGTTGTTCTTGTGCGAGGTACTTCACTTGAAGAGCTCCGATGGATCTGTACGCTGTTATTATGCCAGAAACTTGTCTCGTGGATACCCCGACTATTACCAAAAGGAGATGTTTTCATATGGAGAGCCATCCCGTTTGTATCCGAGCTATTCAAATCCTTATTCTTATGACGGGTACCCTACATTCCATGGGTATGACCCAAGCCATTCGTACCCGACATCTCAAGCCGAATTGTGTTATAACATTCTGTGTAACGACGAGACTCCTCACTACTACCCTTCGCCTCTCAACTTTTATGAAGAGACACCTCCATCCGAGCCGACTCGAGAAGCTTCTCAAGCCCGTTTAGACGAAATTATGGAGAAATTGGAGAGGTGCAATCAATCTATCCGCGCTTCAATTAATCCCATCTTCGAAAAAGAAGAAGTCGAGTCCTATGCTCCATCATCTCCATCATATGAGCATCAATCGGTTGGCCAACCTTGTTCATGGAGTTCCGAAGCTTCATTTCCAACAACGGTTGTGCCTTCCGAGCATCACCAAGAGGTCTTGACGAGCACTCAAGGGGCACTTGCGAGCCTCATGTCGATCATTGAAGAGTTTCATAGTTAGAAGAGTGTTCCCATTCCATCTGTTCTTCAAGCGGCACTCACGAAGTTAGACTTTACCATTGTAGCTTTTCTCGACTTGGACGGATCTCACATTCCGCTTGGTAGATATTGTTCTATATCGGCGAGGATTATTCAGGAGAATACTCGGCTAGAGGGCGAGTTTTGAGCTATGGTTGATCGGTTTTGTTGTAGCACAAATTGTTATTTTTACCGAGTACCGAATCAAATGATTCGTTCCCCGGGTCGATCTCACGAGGAAGGCGGTTCGGAATTTAGAATTGGTATTGATAACACAAAAAAGGAAAATAAATCCTAAACACTCTAATCAGGATGGGGGTAGAATAATTACCAACTAAGAAATAATATAAAAACAATAATCTACCTAAAAATATAAACGAAACTAAGATGAAGAAGCTAGGGAGTCGGGGATAATCAATCCAAGTTCTTTAAGCAAAATCGGCACATTAATCGTTCGATTTGATATTGACACTCTCGCTTAAACATCTAGCGGTTCCCTCTCAATAACTCTTCGTAACAAGGCATTGAACATAGACAAACAAGCTCGAGCATACAACACAGGTCAATTATCCAATCCCAATAACTTTTCGTGACAAGGGACGGGTCATTGACAAGCACGTATTTCAATCCAAAATCTATAGACTATTCATTTACGAAATCATCTACCTCATGCGAATCTAGGTCCACGACTTCTCCCCTTTCGGTTCTAAAAGTCGCTAATTAACTAGAAGGTGATTAATCAACTAATCATATAGAATTGACAAACCCTAACTCGACAAATTAACAATCAATCGTTTCCAATTGCAAAGATCGAGGTGTCACTCTTCGATTATATCAATCAATCAAGCAAGAATTCAACAATACCGAATCAGTTCAACTCGCACAAGGATGAACAAATCAAAGCCCGACAAATGCAAATTAAACAAGAACAATCATCTCCTATCACTAGCAATAGGAATTAGCTACGTAAATCAAATTCAACACACATAATCATTCTTCTCAAATCAACCATTATTCATGAATTAAATAAGAGAAAGAAATACTTACAATCAATCCAAATTCACGTGTTGAATCCACTTACAAAGCTTAATCCCTAATTATTAAGAAGAAGAAGAAGAAAAATGGAAGAGAAAGATTAAGAAAAGAGGAAAAACGAAGAAGAAGAAGGGAAAAAGAAGGAGAAGAAGAGTTGTCGTGTTATTTTTTTCTCGGGCCTAGGGTTTCACTCCCAGGAGGGGAGATTTATCCTGATTGAGGTCCCGTACGTGTATTTATATAGATCAGGTGAAAGGCATTAAAATTTCGTGTTGCGCCTTGTAGGATTAGCGCGCCTGCGAGATGCAATGGTGCCGCGCCGTGAAACAAGGATCTGCCGTGCCGTGGTGAGGGTTTCGCGCCGTGAAGAGGGCTGGTACCGCGCCGTGGTGAGGTGTTGTACCGCGCCGGAAGTGAGTTCTGTTTTTTTCTGTGTGTTCCCAACGAACTCCGCTATTTAATTACTCTTACCCGACTAATTTTTGCCTAAAATCCAGTCCTCCCGAGGCTTCCGACCTACACACCATAAACAAAGAAAAACCAGAAAAAACACACGAAAAACACATAGATAACTAAGATAGAACAAGATGTACAATAAACTATAAAAACAAATAAAAGCCTATGAAAAGACCTAAAACGGGGAAAAATGAATAAAAAAATAATAAGGAAAAACACAACAAAAATGAGACAAACAGGTTTATCTCTCTGAAAGAGATGGGCCTCACTCTCGTTTACGATGGAACACAATCTTTCGACACACGTGAGGACATCGACGATTTAGCTGTCAAAGAAATCTCTTCTCTTGACGATCCGGACTTGCATTTTACATTAGGCACGTCAAATCTTCCTTCTGGTGATTGTGCTTTGAGTCCGAAATTCTATTGTTGAGAGTGAGCATATGGAACTGAGTGTTGATATGGTGTATAGCATGGGAGAGAATTTATTGGAAGATTCGATTGTTCCTATCCATGAGTTTGGTGGATCTAACGTACTTGACCATGCTCGGGGGTATAATTTTGAGGAGGAGGATGAGTTTGAGCATGATGACGTGGATGATATTGAGGAGTATTCCGAGTCGTTATTTGATGTCGTTGACCCAAAGTTTCCGTTGATTGATGATTCGACTCTTGATGTAGAGTATGAAGTGGTTCCCATGTCTTTTGGGTCGTCATTTTGTGTTATTGAGGATCATGACTATTTGGAGGAGTTTATTGCGTTTACACCCATGTCGCCGATGCTTGAGATCGATAAGTACACATCCGAGATGATGCATATGATGATCGAGATTGATTCAACGTGCTCCATGGACATTTTCGTATACCAGGAGGTCGATTATGTGGCCATGATTGGTATTCTCTTCTCTTGGTGGTTGTTGATATCCGTGCTCGGTTTCATAAGAACTTGGCCACGAGAGCTTATTTGGCCCGCCTTTGTTCCGTTTTACTGTCCCGCTTACTCTTGGAAAATACATAGGCGTGGCACGATCGACATTTTTTCTTGGATCCCAGTTGATTTTGGTTGGGGACGTTGAGCTCAAGTCTTTAAAATGAGCGCTTCGTGGGAGGCATCCCACGGTTTTTGCTTTTTCTCGTATTTCCTTTTCTATCGAAAATAAATAGTCCGACAAGCACACGACACACGATATGCTCGAAGAAGGAAAAGAAATTCGGGTCAAGGATTGGTTGAAAATTTTGAGAAATTTGGGTAAATATCGAAAATTTGGCTAAGGGGTAAAAATTCAGGAAAAAAAATGCTCGTGCTGACCTGCTCGGCATTACCGACTTGTTAGAGCTGAGATAAAAAAAAATGGAGTGCAAACGGGTCAAGAATCAAGTGAAAATTGTGCTCGAAAGTTATGTTGAAAGTTGGGGTTAAAAAAAGTGAAATATGCCTTAGCATTTGAATTTTCCCTAAAAGACCCCCACTCGCGCTCGAGCCTGCATTCGCGACCTGGCGCTCACGCATTCGCTGGCGAGCCTCAGTTTGTGACCCAGCGAACAACCTCTCGGGCGCTCGCGAAAGTTCCTGCACTAATGAGCGCGCGCCTACCAGTCTTTTAGCTCCAGTGCGTCCGCGACCCCAACGCCCTTCCGCGTGCCTGCCAGTGAGGACTCGCATGCCAAGCCCCATCCGCGATCCAGCGAGCCCTAGCTCGCGCGCGAGTGCCTGCCCGCGACTCGACGAGCGTCCAAGGCAGCTGGAACCAGTCTTCTTCCCCAAGTTTTTCTGTCGCCACCCGCCACCGTGCGCCGCCACCCTCTCCAGCCAAATTGCTCTGATCATGAAAATTTTTACCTCGACGCTGACAATATATCCGAATTTCAGGCGAAAATTTCGGCGAGAAGACCTTCGATTTTCCGATGAAAAATTCTAGATCTACAAATCTCACCGATCTTCTTTTCCATTTTTTAGGCTACCCACTGGTACCCACAAAAATCCGAGGACACCTCCGGAATTTTCTCCCCGAGGCGCTCCCGATGCCGGCGACCTATTTTTCGACCAAATTTCACTCACCGAGCCCCCGAGTTCGCCATTTTCGTCATTCTTCTCAGCAACCTTCATGGATTTTTCATGGGAGGTCCCTTTTCCGGCTTTTCGGTTTTGATGTGCGATTCTTGAATATGCGAACACATGACGCATAATCGTTAATTATACGGTGTTTTGGATTTGGATATGTAGTCGTAAACTATGCGAAAATTTATCGCATAATCATAAAATATGCTACGTTCGATTTGAACATGCGATATCATAAATGCGAAACATTGTCATCGCATATAGTAAATTATGCGATTGATTTGGATATGTTAGTCATAATCGTCAAATATGAGGCTATCTATTTTCAATATACGATAACTATATATGTGAAATATTATTTCATATTGTAAATTATATTGCGGATTTTGATATGCGATTACAATATACTAGTATTTGATCTGTGCATTTGCACAGATATAAATAAATTATTGTGGGTCTGTATGCATATAATGATTAATTATTTTTCTTTCACTTTTTTGCAGACCAAATTTACAATTAAAAGAGTTGGAATATTTTTTTAAATTGCGTTTATCTGATTGGATGTAATGTATATTTTGGTACGTCTTTTATTTGTGAATTATTTATTATTTATTTAGGAATTTCAAATATATTTTTTATTTAAAAAAAAAATTAAATGTAACAACAATAATAACATCTAATCACATTATACGGTCAACACATTATATGGTCAACTGTCATTAATAAAAAATTTAAAATAATTTTTGTAATTTTGAAGTGATGAGTATTAATTATTTAATGATTAAATGAAAGATTAAATACATCAAAATGTAACGGTTTTTGGAGGGAAAATTGTTAAATTGCCACATAGGTAAAATTAAATAGGTTTTATTAAATGTTTTGAGCTAGTAATTATATATATATAGATGCGGGAGTATATTACATAATATTTAACTATTCCTCTCATTAGGATACACGTTGATATATGTATCTCGCATAATTATTAACTAAGCAGTTAATGCCATTTTTATTGGAATGAAAAAAGATATTTATTGATGGTACAATGTAGAAAAGTTATTTTTTGATGGTAAAGAAAGACCTTAGTGCATGCGCAGCTTCACCGCTTCAGGCCGTGGGTGCAGATCGGGGTCGCCGACTCTCGTCCGGCCGTCCTCTGCGACTCTCGCTTGTTGCCTGTTGGTGTATCTGTTATTTGTTCCTAGATTAACATATATTTCTTTACCTGACCTGTGTACATGAATCAATATCTCTCGTTCTGAAAGGCACAACGTGTTTGATATGTGGTTTATGTTAATTGTTCAAATATTTTTTGCACAATGGTGCCCATGTGTTTTGTCTAGATATAAAGAATATCTGATTACGTCTTTGCATTGAAATGTTCTATGTCTAATCAGTGGCTTCCTCAATTATTTGGTTTTATTGTCTCAATTGAGCAGCAGCAATTTACAATTTACCTTTCAATCAGTCGGGGCCTTTTTGTAATTAGTCGAAGAGTTTAGGACCCATAATGTATAGGTAATTGGTGCCCACTTTTGGGGCTGTGTAGTTAGATTGGTGGGGTCTTTAAGGTGGTGCTAGAGATATCTGTTTTGATCCATGGCAGTGGCGCTTTTGAGGTTGAATGATAATTTGTACACAAGTTAGGATAAAATATAGTTCAGTTCGAATTTTAGTTAGTGGGCTAGTGTTGAAGGTACACTAAAGGTTAACATACGATTCAAGGCACAAACAATTAGTGGTTATAAGAATTTTAACTGTTAGGTACTGGTTGGAAGTTCTGTAGCAGGTGTTTAATGAAATTTCATGCAGAATAAATGGTTGATGAAAATGAGATCATTTCAGTTGCAGGTGTTTGGTTAAATGTCATTCAATAGAATTTGTTGATGCAAATGATACCATCTGCTGTTTCTGGAGAATTTGGTTATGGTCCTTTTATTCATTTTTTCTCTTT
>BKCP01005838.1:103709-128196 GCA_008636005.1 Striga asiatica | reverse complement strand
CACCTTCAGTCGTTGAAAGCGGGCACTAAAAAAACGCACCTTCAGCCGGAGCCACCAATCGATGAAAGCGTCCGTGAGTTCGCCGAGGGAGGGGAAAATCGTCGAGCATTTCACCGTGAGAAATTTGGGGAAATGGAAAAATCGCCGACGGCAGTTCGCCGTCGCTGTGAGAAAGCAGTTCAAGGGCCGTGAAATTTGGGGAAGCAGTTCGCCCATAGCCAGGATTCAAATTTATCTGGGCTGGCTAATACACTTAGTTGGTATTGCAAAATTAATATTGTCTATTTTTCATGATAATTATTTTAATAATTTTTTTATTATTATTTCAAAATACCATTTAATTATTAATTAATTTATATATTTGTGTTGTTGTTTATTTAGGAAGATAGCACAAGTTTAAGTGTTGAAAAAGATCGACATGTTATTTATTTATTTATTTATTTAATAGAATATCTTAAGGATATACACATTTAAGATTTTTAAAGATTTTTTAATATTTTAAAAATTTTGTGTAATTATATTGAGATATTGAAATTTTTAAAAGCTGTGAGAGAATTAATTTATTTAACACTGAAATTCATTAAGATTTTTTAAGATTTAATGAAGATTCGAATACAAATTATATATGTCAAATCTTACTATCAAATCCCATCTTTGAACTTAAAATTTTTTAATAAGAATTTCACCAATTAAATAATTTTTTAAAAGTTTTGGATTTAAAAATGACTTAAAATATCACTCCAAATCTCAAAATGACTTAAAATATTACATTATTTATCTTATTCAGTATGTATACTTGTTCGATAAGAATTATATAGACATTATATAATTACCAATTATATTGAATCACATCATTTTATTTCAACTTTTCAAAGGAAAAATAAATTTGAAAATTATATTTTCATATCAAATTTATTTATAATTTTATTATTATTATTATTATTATTATTATTATTATTATTATTATTATTATTATTATTATTATTATTAATTAAAAAACACACCATAGTTGTTATTTCTTCAAAAAAGAAGTTTCAAATCAAAGTTGTATGATTGGAAGTTCCTAAATATTCATATTACTTGTTAAAAGTGATTAAATTTTACTTTCTTATTGTCGTTAACGAAAATAAAATTAAAAAAAATTGTTAATAAAGTGAAATCTTTTAATTGAGATTCAAAAGATGTGCACATTAGTAAGAGAAATTTTTCAAATTTAATTAGACTAAATCAAACCAAAAGTAAGATATAAATATATTAATACTTGTTCCAATTTTTTTAGGTAGGGCTAAGCCCACCTAAGCCTCTACATAGCTACGCCCCTGAGTTCGCCGTAGCTGGGAGAAAATTGGGGAAAGGTGAAAATTTGAAAAAGAGGTAAAATGAAAGCACGGGCGGGCTGGTGAATGAAAAGAGAAAAAATTGAAAAAATTGTGTCTAAGGGCAATTAAGTATTTTTGCAAGCCAAAATGACTATATTTCATTGTTTTGAAAAAGTTGGCCATTATTCATTTTTTCATTTGTTTAAAGGCTATAAGGGGCATTACAAAGACCAGCTACTCAGCCGAATAAACAGCCAATAGCCGAACAAGCTGAATAGCTAACTCTATTAGAGAGGACTACACGTACTGCAGCCTAGAGTCAACATACAACACCAAACACAACTAAAATCTCCTAAAAGGAGAATAAACAAAAGCTCCCAACAGGAGAATACACCAAACACACTTCCAACGGGAGAGAACAAGAAAAAACACAAAGGAAACAACACAACAAGAACAACACACCTAAACAACAAAAACTAAACAAAACAGTACTTAACCATAGTCCTCCTCTTCAGTCAAACAAAGCTCTAATCTACCAATACAAGCCAGAAACCTGGCCAAAGTAACCAAAGCGAGTAAGATAACAGTCCAGGAAACGGATTTCGAAACTTTCTTCTCCTAAAAGAGCTGGCTAACTACACCCATCTAACTCTCGAGCCAAGCCTCACACCCTTCGGTTCCCGACCAAGCAAGCACACGAAGGTCGTCTTCTCATCCGAC
Organism: Striga asiatica; assembly: GCA_008636005.1. NCBI lineage: Eukaryota > Viridiplantae > Streptophyta > Magnoliopsida > Lamiales > Orobanchaceae > Striga > Striga asiatica. The sequence goes on along the minus strand of BKCP01005838.1, from coordinate 126,157 downwards.
CCCATCCACACCTCAGCCACCTCAGACAAGACGCCCAGGTCACCAAGCCCCGCCCAACTCCCAACCCTAGAGTAGCCGAATGAGGAAAACAGAGGACGACGAGGCAACGGCCCAAGCCCATCCTCAACCCACGGACAAACCCGACCTCCCTCTCCACTCCAACAAGCAGCCAAGCAAGCCCCGCCGCCGCCATGGTATAAGAAAGGCGACTTGAAGAATCGACATCCCGTGGCCATACAGAGGAGAGAGGGAAACCCCGATGCCCTTCCACCTCGGCTGTAGACGAAACCTATGACTGAAGAGGAGGCGGCGGCCAAATTGACGTGCGAGGGTTTTGTTGAGGGGAAAAGAGGGAAAAATTGAGCGAGGGGAGTATGTGTTTAACATGGTGTTAGAAATTAGAAAGTGTGTTCAATATTGTCAACATTAAATGACATCCATCTTGGCTATTAACATAGCGCCTAATGAAAAACCCAGAACAGGACAGGAGGTTACTGCACGCAGCAATCGTTACAACAACGATAGCGCGTTAATGACCAAAGACTTTCTCGCGAGCCTGCACATATAGAAAGGGCTGGTTCCTTTTTCATTTAGGCGATATCGAACCCTGTTAAGGAGCTTTTTCGGTTGAAATCTCAAGTTTGAGGCATTATAGAAAAAATTAGTAACACACTTTCAAAAATTGATGATATGGATGACTTTTTATAATGTCAAAAGTCACATTGGAGACGCTCATAAACCAAAAGCAACATAAATAACTCATAACACACTATTAAAAGTAACCCGAGGGGCCTAAACGGCCGCAACACATCCACAAGCTCCCAATAGGTGAATACAACTCCCAAAAGGAGAATAAACACCACAAAATACCCAAATAAACTAAAAAAACACAAAGGAAAATACTAGAATAAACCCTCGCCACCGGCTAACCGGTAACCCCAACCCCAAGACATTGACATCGAGCACGAAGCAAGAAACTCCAGACGAAGCCGGCTAACCAGAACCCGCCGGAACATCACCTACCCTTCCAACAGCAAGCACCGTCGAAAAATTCGGGCGTCTCACTGCAAAATGCGCCCACACAAACACCGGAGACCACAGCCCCCCTTCCCCTTCCAGATCGGATGTTGCCGCTGCCGATGAAGCCCACCGATCCCCACACAGAGACCGACCGAACCAAGGCACGAGCTTGCTGTGAAAGAACCCGACCCCAAAAGGTTGTCCAAAACAGCGGGCTTGGAGCCGGCGGCCATGGAAAGCCATCGACTCGCTGGGCACCCCCAACCGCTGCCAAACCACCGGGAACTCAGAGAGACGGCCCATCCAGCCGCCAATCCACCACGGCCGACCCGAATCGAGCTGAAATAGCCGGAAAAACGCCGACAGGAGGGTGCCGCTGAAGCAAATTTGAAACCGCAGAGTTGAGAGAAAAGGGGTCTTCGGCCGAAGAGAGAGAGTTATCTTAAACAGGGATTTTAAATACTAAATCAATGAGTTACTCATGAGGCAAGGAAGAGAACAAGAGCTTATTTGTTAACTACCATAACTACTTTATAGTTTATTAACTTTATTTTTAAGTTTATAATTTCATGTTGTATTTAAATAAGATTAATTTAGTAGGACGAGTTTTTGAAAAAAAATCTAACTAAACTCATAAACTTATTTGTTTAACTTTTCAAATAAGGCCGTTAAATTTTTTATTTTAGGTGGATTATCAATTAATTTTAGCAATACCAAATCAACTATTTTCAATCCTAAGCACTCAGATATAAGTTTATCAACTACTTTATAAGTTTTTCAATCCTAAGCACACCAATTTGGTATTTTCAATACCAATTAACTAATTTATCATCTATCAACTACCTTATTATTTAAGTTTATCAAACATAATATATCGAAGTGTTAATGACCTGGGGACCATGTTTTTAATAAAAGCATGCAATATACATAAACGCTATCAGAATCCATCGAATATAATCAATTGGTATGTGCCTCAAATCTGGTTAGATAACATTTAAAAGTAATGGGGAATAGCAATAATTAGTTTTGTATATCTTGTAAATGAAAAAATAAACAAAAGAAATTAATTTTTGTGAAAAGAATTATATCGGAAAATGCAGGCATGCGAACAAATGCGGTGCATCTTATCCACCAACTGGGGTGAGCATCAGAACGTCAAGCATCTCAACTCGCTTTCAAGAGTCTTAATGACAATTTAGTAACAAATATACAACGGCCTTCAATACACGTCAAGCATCACAACTCACTTTCAAGAGTTTTATTGAAAATTTAATAACAAATTTACAACGGCCTTCAATACAATATTTTCCTCCTTTTCCTCTAACATTTTAGTAAAACTCACTATAACAAAATGATAAAATTCCAACGGAAAATTCCATTACAAATACCTTGTAATGGAATTTCAACGAAAAATCCAACAAAAATATTACGTTGGAATGAGTTTTCCATTAGAATTTCTGTGGGATTTTAGCGATTTCAACGAAAGCTATACCATTGGAATATCCGTTGGAATTTCTATTGGAATATATTACCGTAGGATTTTCCGTTGGAATATAATAATTTTTTTGTAGTGACATTAGATCGAATAATCTAATGGCTAAAAAAAAGTCAAAATTATACTTTCATTACAGTAATGTGGTAAATTTCCTAATCAATATAGTGGGACCCAATACAACACAAATCCACTCACACGTGGGCCCTACCCCCAAACACCTCAACAACTTTCTCTCTCCTCTCACCAGGTTTGAATTAAATACACCTTTTCTCTCTCTCACACACTCTAACACACACAAAACACTTTCTCTCTCTCACATACACACACCCCAACACATCTCTCTCTCTCTCCAAGCCCCACTGTCGTCGGCGACGCTTCTTCTGCCAACTCCCGCCGCCGACACTTCACGACCAACAACACAAGGCTCACTAGCTCGGCCACGGCCGACTTTCGCCTTCGACAGTCACCGACGCCATTCCGGTCACCATTTTCGTAGCCGATTCTCACCGGCTAAACTTCCGACACCATGCCCGCCTAACAGAAGGTCAGAGTTTCGTCATTCTACTACGTCCAGAGGGCTGACAACGCCGACGAGCCTGCACCTGACGGCCGGTGCCGCAGCGTCGACACATTCCGCCGCCGCGCCTCCCATCGTCGTCGCTGCTCGCAGCGTTTCGAACGCTGTCGCATTATCCTCATCCGCCAGTCTCCGTCGTATATCAAGTCACCTCCGTGCGACTCCATGGCTGGTTCCTTTGCCATGAAAAATTGGGACGAGATCGACGAAAATCACACTAGACGCGCATAAATTCGTAAATAAAGTTGATGCGTGGTGATGGTGGTGGTGTAGCTGGGCTGGGGGCTGCCAGTCTATGTATTGCTCTAAGGTTGACGGGGGCAAAAAATTAGGATATGAAGTTAGGGATTGATATTGAAAATTAGATAACTATAAAGGACCTATTTGCAATTTCTTAAATTTTGATTATTTTCAAGTTAACATTTGGGCCAAATCTATAATTTAACATGCATAAATAAATAAATAAATAATTGACATAATAAATTTAAATAAATAAATCCACTATTATGGTCATTAATTATTGAGTCTCCTTAAACAAGGAAACCTTATCAGTTTTTTTTATTGTCCAACTGGAACTCCCACTGCAGTTGAATCCTAATAGATATTGTACTGCTTGTCAAACAAGAAAACCGTCTACCACCAGTTGCGGCCCGCCAGACCGCCGCCGCCGGTTGGCCGAAAAAACTCGCCGGGAATTTTCTTTTTCTCGCACGGGTCACACGACTCCCAATCGGGCCCTCCACGGCCCGCAACTGCCGGCTCCACCTCCACCTTGCTCGGCCGCGGCCCCGGCGGCAAAAACCGCCAATCGCGCGAGCTGAGCTGCGGTGGTCCGCTGGCGGTTGTTCGGGCCCGGTTCCAACCAGGTCTTCGAGGTTTGTTAATCCTTGTGATCTCTCGGTCATCAACCCACGATCACAACACGAAATATAAAATATACAATTACATAATTCGATCCTAGATCCAACGAATGGATTTACATGTTTGTCTAAACAAATAATTAATTCTATCCGGTCAACTCCCGGGCTCATAATTATTACAAACATTCATCCATTAAAATCCTCGACATGTCCGAGATTTTAAAAACAAATTAAAACCATTCATCACAATCAACAACATTCATCAAGCACATATACGACCATAATATTGGATTAAACTAATTCTTGTAAAACCAAGTTATGCGAATATAATCCAATATATATGGCTGTGGTTGAACACATCTTGTCAAATAAAGCCATAAAAATTCGAACTTTGTACAAAACGAATTAACCAAGTGCTCTGATACCACTTGTTGGGATCTATGAGGATCTCGTTATGTACAAGTCACGAATTCAATAGCAAACGTAAACCTATGCGCAACGGATCTAAAGGTTTGACGTAGAAAACTTACGGCATAAAATTTTCTGAATCTGTCGGATTCGGGATGACCGAGAACAACACGTCACGGGATGCCGGGATCACACAATCGGAGCGAGATCGGCGGCGTCAGGTGGCGGACTGTGGTGGCCGCCGGTCGTGTCGCGCGGGGTGGCCGGTCGCGGCGGTGCTTCGGCTCGTCACGGCGGTCGTCCGGCGGGCTGGGGTCGGCGGATCTGAAGGCCGAGGTTCGTCGGCTCTGGTAGATGATCACAATGTCTCGATTACCTTCGGGATCTTGTATTGTATCACTCTTACACTTCTTCAACTCGTATTGATGGAGCAACAAGAAGAAGATAAAGCTCGAATGAGATCTATAGAGAGAAGATGGAGTGGAACGTTTTCACGTGTATAATGATATGTTATGTTCTCTTCTCATGAGTTTAATGATGTATATATAGAGCTACAGTACAGATCCTTAGGAGAATAGGAATAGGGATTCTTAAGTAATGGACTAACTGTGGGCCAGGCTCACTCCTCCAATTACATAAATAATATTACGGTCCACTAACGTAATATTATTGCACTCCATTTTCCTAGCCCAAGTTACATTTGAGACTCCAACAATAATTACCCAAATGACCTCCCCATGTTTAAGATATAATGTCTATTAATTAATTCGATTACTGAAAATCAAGAATTAATTAATATATTTTATTACCAAAGCTAGCGCTCGTTCATCACATTATTATTATACCGGAACTTAATCCACCAGCAGGGTTTAGCATAACAATCCTTCATGAACTCACTTCGGGGACATCATCAACCTAACGCACATGGTGACCGTAAATATCCTAACAGCACATCATACATATAACAACATTACCCTAGACTATAAGAATATTGAACCAACGAACTGAACTTCACTCAAGTGAATCAAAGTAATATATATAGCATATATATGTCTGTTTAATATATTACGGGTTAAGAGAATGCAGTAATTAACCAAAGCCTAGTTCGTTTACGACGATCAGTATAAAACGAACTTCTTCTCTCTGGGATCCTATTCAATACATAAATGTACTAATGTAACTAATCAGTCAAGACCGACTGTACCGTTGACCCTACAATCGTTCTGATGGGTTGTTCATTTCCATCTAGGTTGTGAACCACAAATATTGTTTCGCAATTAACTGATAGAATGATATTCTGTTCACCCGATGATGACCCATTCTATCTAAGTGCAAAACAACAGAACATAGAATTTGTTAATCCTAACATGATTCTCATTCGTAAAGGGCAAAAGTGTAATATCATCCAAAGCCTAAGGAGGCTATCGAGGCCGTGTTAGTCGCCGACGGGACCATAACCGAGCCTAAGAAGGCTATCGAGGCCGTGTGCCTTGAAGCGATTGGAATTTTCCAACTTAACGCGTTTCGATGTACTGCACACGTGTTCGACCCTCGTCCGACCGTTGGAGCCGAACCATCGAATGCGTGCCCATGCCCCGAGTCTGAGTCGAACCACAGAGTGCGTGCCCGTGCACCGAGTTTGTCCGATCTACCGTCAACGCATCGTTTTCCGTTAGCCGTGGTCCAAGCACGCCCATGTGCCAGTGACCGTGGCACCTTTCAAATCTCGTGCGTCGGCAAAGCCGTGTCAGTCGTGCTCGTACAGGCCCCGAGTTGCCATGTCGACCGAATCACGGTCAAGTCGAGCTGCACATAGTCAAGCGAATGATTGACCGGCTCTGAGTGAGCCGTCAATCCAGTTCAGTCGAACCAGTACGGGCAGTCCGGACGGTTCGAAGAGAATTTCAGTTCAGCCGAATCAGTCCAGGCAGTTCGGACGTTTCGGTAGTTCAGTTCGGAACATCGGTTTGAGCGTGAACCGAGAATTCAGTCTTTCCGAAGCAGACAAATAAGATCCAGTCAGATCAGATCCATTCAGGTTAGACCCAATCAGATTTGATTCCAGTCAGAATGTAGTCCAGACTTAGAAATATTTCGAGAACTCAAGTATGCCTCAAGGACAATAATATTTTCAAAATCAGCTCGTAAATTCCTTAAATGATTTTCAAAACCCAGTGAGCGAACCTAGACAGACCAGATAATAAAATTTGAGTTTTTATTCTGAGCCCATTGCTTAGAATATTTCGCTTGATATTTTGTAGCTTGAGGAGAGTCGAGTCTCCACTTGCTACCAATCAGTTCAGCATTTGCATTCGCCAGTATCCAGGTGGGGACCTCTGTACTGTGTATCTCATTGCTTTTAGTTGCTTATCCTGTCTGAAGTCTATATGTGATTAAATTGATGGATCGAGACGGATGGGTGATCCTGTCTTGGTCAAGAATTCTAGTTATGACTTTGACGTGTGGTGATTAGAGCTCGTCTTAAGTCTAGCGTCCAGATGGGGTGATTAGTGTCTTTCCTGTATTTCTGTGGGAAGGGACCCCCAGAGTATGCACATGAGTACCAGATTATCGTTAATTCCATAGTTGCCGATTTATTTATATATATGTTGATTTCATAATTTGCTATTAAATGTGATGAATATTCAGTGTCGGTTCCGGCGGAGCATCGTTGATTCATTTATGCTCACGCCTCCCCACTAACCATTTTTCAGGTGATGGAGTCTAGCGTGGCGCGTGCGCTAGATAGGTGGTAGATGTCATAGGGAGAACATGTTTGAATTATCTGTCTTTTGTTGTTGCATGTTTATGTCTGAACTTATATTTGCTTCCGCATTTTAGACCTGTATTTCAGATTTCAGACCAGTATTTCAGATTTAAGAATTTCAGACTTCATGTGTAATTCCAATAAATTTTCATGGCCTTAATTCTAGAATGAATTTTACTTGGCTCCATGCATAGTAGATTAAAGAGTTAGATTAAAGTTGAGTAGCATCCCGCAGTTAGATTATAGTATTTTCGAAAAAGTTAATGAGAGTTTTCGAAAACTAAATCAGTGTTTTTCCATTTATAGCGCGAAATATTTACTCTGTTTTTAGTAAATTTAGGCGGGATGTTACAAAATTTATTTACGAACATTATATCTTAAACACATAGAGATAAATCGAATAATTATTATTGGAGCCTCAAATGTAATTTGGGCGATAAATGGGGAGTTCAATAATATTTCTTTAGTGGATTAAAATATTATTTAAGTTTGAGAAAAGTGGGTTTGGCCTACAGTTAGGCCCAAATTTGGGAAGCTCATATTTAACACCTCCTTAGGGTCCCTATTGTAGCCTATGAGTACATCACATCTCTTGCGATTTAAGGGACGCCATATGTTCTTCATGATGAAGCTGTCTCATATGTTTCTCTCGCTCTAAGAAATTCGAATTGAGATATCTCTAAGATCGTCGCCCACCAAGACGAACCGAGAATATGTCAGGTCATACAACATAAATCCGAGGTAAACTGAGGTATATATATATATTCACCCCCGTAAATATGTAGGAGCCGTCGGTGATCGAACCCCGGCCCCCGGTGACAAGTCCTGCACCTTCGACGGCAACCAAGCATCCCGACATAGCTCAGTCGTGCCTCTAGCCGCACAGAACGCGCAACCTGCTTTCAAGAGTGCGCACAAAACGCTAACGACGAGCGTCCCAGGCGTTCCCTGTGAATCACGCAAGCGGTGTCCCAACAAAGAATCCTCACTGGCGGCATCCCAGCGAAGCATCCGCGTAGATGCGTCTCAACGACGTTCCAGCACGACAGCACGCAACAACACCTGCATCACGTGTCCCAGGCATTCCAGCATGCAGCAGCATATAAACGTGGCCCTAACAACGTCCCAGTGCATCCGTCTGCAAGCAGACCCTAGCAAACTCCAGCACCAGTGTACCCCAGCTGCACCTGGTGACCTGACAGCAACCCAAGAGACCCGACATCAATGACACGGCTTGTCCGGCAGCCTCCGTGCGACGTGATGCAACCGAAATCAGTTTGACGAGGGGCCAAAGCAATATGACACACGAATTAGATACCGAGAAGCGCGACGAGACTTAGACGATATCCATCAATGAAAATCATAAACGTCTCACAGTTGGTAAAATTAACGGTATGCATTGAACCATAATTTGTAGTTTCGATGCGCTTAGGATTAGTTTGTAGATAGTCCGTGACTTGCTTAAATTCGACATTCCTAACCCAGCCCCAACACTTTCACCTTCAGCTCCACCAGAACCTTCACTATTGCCCATTCATGCTCTTATGAAGAGAAAAAACCATAAGAAAGGGTCTCAGTGTGAGATTCAATTTGTCATATCTTTGATTCATATAAATTTTTAAAAACAATAGTTGTTTAGTTTTTCGCAATAAAATTCATTCAATTTTAATTGACTAGTGTGAACTCGAAGTAATTTAAGCTATAGGGTTAAGATGATATATTCAGAACAACCATCTTCTTTTACATATGAGGCCTTAAGACGATTCAATTTCTTTTTGTGTTAAGTTATTCAAATTTTACTATAAAATTTAGTTGCTACGACATTTTAAAATTAACTAGTTTATCATAATATAAATTATTTTTTATGAATTTATTTTTTATAAAAAAATATTAAGGGTATTATTTAATATAGGCCTAATTGCCGGAAAAAGCACGACCTTAGAACTTTTTGCAGTTTTAACCAAACTTTTGGAATTTAACACGAAAAACCTAACCTTGTCTAATGTTTGCAACCCGAACCCAAAATGAAACGGCCGTCTCATTTTTGCCACCGTGTCTGTTAGCTTTACCTATGTGGCCAAACGTGCTGCTGACGTGGTAAACCACTATAAACCAGTATAAATACACGCATTTTCCCCCAAATCAAACCCGATTTCCCATTTTCATGACTTTCAGACTTCGAATTTTTTTTTCTCTCTTTGAAAACATTGTGGTCCCATTGTTGTCGAAGCTCACAATCTTGTCGTCGAAACGCACAAATTGCGGTCCCATTGAAGCGATTATGACCGACAGGTATGCCAATCCTTCATTTTTTTAATTTGTTGTCGAAATTTTGAAATTCAAAGTCATCCTTGGAATTCGAAATTTGCTGGGAACATTTTGTTTGTTTGTGAATTTTTAATCTAGTGTTAATTTTATATTAAGTAGTGATCCAGTGTTAATTTTGTTTCGAAAGAATGAAAATTTGTTTGTCAATTTAGGGTTTCTCTTCAAATTAGGGTTTTATTTTTAAATTAGGGTCGATCAAGATTAGGGTTTCGAACAATTTTGAATTGGTTACAGTTTATTTATTGTACATTCATTTTGAAATTAGGGTTTCGAACAATTTCAAATTGCTTACAGTTTTTTGTTATTGTAAATCATATTTAAATTAGGTTATGACAGAATTAGGGTTATGTTAGAATTGAGGCTAATTATAAAATTGTTATTGATTTTTTTTTCTATGTTTAATTAATTACAGAGACAAATTTGCATTGATTGTCAATATTGGAGGTTATTTTGTGAACTGTGGACCTGTTGTGGAGTATATATGTGGTAGTTTAAAGAGTATTTATGGGTTAGATGCTGATAGATTTGGCTACTTTGACCTACAAGAAGAAATTAAGAAGTTGGGAGTTAACAAGTATGAAAAAATTGTGTATAGAATACCTAATGCTGGTGTTGGAGCTGATAGTTTGAGAGATGTAATTGATGATAAAGGGGTTATGGAGATTATTAGTTGTGGTAAGAATAACAAAACTATAGTTCAAATTTATGTGGTTGGTGGTGACATTATTGATGATGAAGCAGATGAGAATGTTGAGGCATCATTCCAGACAAAATCTTCTAGCCAGCAAGATACTGATGATGGGGAAGAGGTGAATGGTTTGAGTCAGGCTGAGGCATCAATTGAGGAAGAGCCTGCAGACCAGTTGGAGGATATTAATGATATTATTGACAACTTCACTTCTATTGAACATGGTGAAGGTGATGCAGAAACTAATAGTGCATGTGTTGGGTTGGGGTCACAAGAGTCATCTGATGATGAAGATTATTTTCCAACTGGGGTGAGTTCATCAGATGATGACCTTTCTGGTGATCATCTTTCTGATGATGATGAATATGTTCAGGCAAGAAAGAACTTAAAGGAGTCTAGGAAAAAAGTTCAAGATTGGGATGATGATGCAGGCTATACACATCCAATGGCCACAGCTGAGATGGACTTTGAAGAAGATGAATTGTTACATAATGCACTAATCTCTAATGAGTCAGATAGTGATAGAGAAATTGATTTGGAAGGGAATTTTGTTAAAAAGAGGACAAGGTTATTGTATGATCCCAAGTGTGATCATAATTCACTTGAGTTCCAGCTTGGCATGAGGTTTGAAACCATTGATCAGTGCAAGAGAGCCGTGAGAAGGGTGGCAATTGTGCAAGGTAGAGATATTCAGAATATGAGGTGTAACAAAAGGCAATTGGAAGCTAGATGTCAAGATGGCTGCCCTTGGAGACTTTATGCCAGTGTGATTGAAAGAGAAGGTAGTGTGGCTATAAAACAACTGCATAGAGATCATGTCTGTCATAGGAATGTGCACACTAGACAACTCACTGCTCAGTGGATTGCTGAAGAGTTTGGTGAAAAATTCAGAAGGAATCCAAACATGACAGTTGCACAATTGGAAGAAGCAATTTCTGAAAAGTTTGCAGTTGTACCTACAAATGGAAGCTTTATAGAGCAAAGTGGAAAGCACTTGAAATGCTTAGAGGTTCTGTCATAGAAAATTACTTCTTTCTGAGAAGTTATATGGCTGAGTTGATGAGGGTGGATAAAGAGGGCAGGTTTGAGTTCTTACTTGGGGAAAATACCACATTAAGAGGCTTTTATGTGGGTTTTAGTGCTCTAAGAAAGGGATTCACCAATGGCTGCAGACCCATCCTTGGATTTGATGGATGTTTTTTGAAAACTTTCTTAGGAGGAGCCTTGTTATGTGCCATTGCCAAAGATGGTAATAATCAAATTTATCCAGTGGCTTGGGCTGTGGTTGAGGCTGAAAATGAAGAGTGGTGGAAGTGGTTTCTCTCAATTTTGTTTGCAGAAGTGGGTATAAGGGATGGCTTAGGATATACTTTCATTTCAGACCAACAAAAGGTTAATATTCTGTGCAATTTTGAGTTTTTGTTCTTAATTTCAAACATTAGCATGTTCTAAATAATTTTTTGTTTGTAGGGTTTGTTGAATGCTCTGAGGGACTTGGCCCCAAATGCTGAGCACAGAAATTGTGATCGACATGTCTACATGAACTGGAAGAAGCAATTCAAGGGGCAAACTTTGAAAAATTTGTTCTGGAGAATTGTTCTAAGCACTCACCTTGGAGACTACAACATTGCTTTGGAGGACTTGAAGGCAGAATGCAAAGAAGCTTATGAAGAATTTATCAAGAAAGATCCTTCAAAGTTTTGTAAGGCTTTTGTCTCTTCTCTTCCTAGGTGTGATATGATAGAAAATAATGTTAGTGAGACTTTCAATGGGTTTATAGTTAAGGGAAGAGGAAGCCACATATGCTTGAATTTGTAAGGACTGAACTAAGGAATAGACAACATGGGAAATTGATGGAGTTGAGTGGACATCCTGACAAGCTTTGTCCTAGAATAAGATCAAAGGTAGAACATAACAAATATTTGTCAAGAGTGTGTGTCACAAAGCCTGCAGTTGGTGATAGGGTTCAGGTTGCTTTAGAAGATGATCAGTTTGTGGTGGATTTGAGGGATAATACATGTACTTGTAGACAATGGGATATAACAGGGATACCTTGTGTGCATGCTTGCTCAACAATACACTTTCAGCATAAAGATCCTGCAGACTTTGTGTTTGAGTATTTCTATACTGAGAGGTACTTGAGTATGTATAGCACCTCATTGGAGCCCATAAATGGAAAAAAAATGTGGCCAGCTGCAGAAGGTTATCCAATCTTACCCCCTCCTTTCAAGAAGATGCCTGGAAGACCTAAGAAAAAAAGAAGAAGGGCTCCTGAGGAAGAAGCCAGAAGTGTAGGCAAGTTGAGAAGGTTTGGGCTGATTATGACATGTCAAAGGTGTTTGCAAAAGGGGCATAACAAGAAATCATGCATCCTGCCTGAAGTTGAGAAACCTGCTAAGGTTTAAATTTCTATGCATTCATAGTACTAAGATTTTGTTATTTATTTCTTTACATTATTTAATCATTGTCATTTTTCTTTGTACAGAAGCCAAATGGAAGGCCCAGAAAGCATACTGCACCCCACACTGTGGTTTAAATTTCTATTCATTCATAGTACTAAGTTTTAGTTATTTATTTCTTTACATTCTTTAATCATGGTAATTTTCTTTGTACAGAACCCAAGAGGAAGGCCCAGACAGCATACTGCACCCCACACTGTGGTTCAACCACCCCAAACTGAGACCATGACAAGCCCACCATCTGAGACAATGACAAGCCCACCAGTTGAGAGGCTGACAAGACAACCAGTTCAGAGGATGACAACCCGGTCTGTTGAGAAGATAAATAATCTGCCGGTTAGGAGGTGTAGTCAACGCTCATCAGTCATACAAAAAGAAAGAGCCTTGGTAGTACTTTTATATGGAAATTTTCTGAAATTGGTACCAATACTAGACAACTCAATTATTTTGTTCATTTGTTTGGCAGGCAAGGAAAGGTTTTGGTATCTTGCAATCTGAGGAAACTGGTAATGTTTACATGAAGGTATGGTTTTTTATAAGAATTCACTATTTCTGAAATATAATATAATATAATATATTTATTGACTAGCATATGGGGTAATTATTGTATAATATAATGCAGTTGTCATCTACAAAAAAGATTCATGTGATTTCAAACACTGCTAGAGAAACATGCCAAAGCAGTGGCACAACCAGAGGGCAAAGCAGTGGGTCAACCACTGGTAGAGGAAGAGGAAGAGGGCAGAGGAGTGGGTCTACCACTGCTAGAGGAAGAGGAAGAGGGCAAAGTAGTGGGTCTACCACTGCTAGAGGAAGAGGAAGAGGGAAAAGTACAGGGGACTTCATATGCACTCAAGAGAGTGAGGCTGGAAATTAAGATGTAGTATTGTTGAACTGATGTGGTATCATTAAACTAATTTTGCTATTTTTGGGGTGTGTTGGTTTTGTGTGTGGAGACTCAGTAGTTTGAACTAATCTTTTGGATGTGTTTTTGAGTTTTGTGGGATCTGGATGTGTTATGGGATATTTATGTGTGTCGTTATGTGAAAATCACTTAAATGAAGTGTTTTGTTCTTTGAATGTGCTCTGTTTATTGAAAAGGAAGTGTTCTTTGGAATTCATGTGATATTATGCCATGTCAATTCTTGTAACATAAATATGTATAGGCTTTCATTTCTTGTAATAATAATATGCACAATAACAGAAATAAGATAATTCTTGTAATAATAATACATTCGTGCAAAAGGTTTTCAATTCCATTACATATATCAACCAAACATAATTCTACCAAAACACAATCACAACAAGAACCATAACAACAACAATCACAATCACAACAAGATCATAGCCATTTTTACCAAACACATCAGTTCATCTTCAGCTAATGGACATACCCATTTCTACCAAACACCATCACAACAACCATAACAACAACAATCAAACCAATCATCAATACATACATTTTCCTTTCAAGGTTTTTCACTTGAGTTAAGGTCTTCTCAAGAACCAAAAGTACTTCAGCATTCTTGTGACCATCAACCTCAAACCCTGTCACTTTGTTTTCAAGAACCATAAGTACTTCAGCATTCTTGTGACCATCAACCTCAAGCCCTGTCATTTTGTTTTCAAGCTCCTCAAGTGAAGACAAACTTACTTATTTCACACCCGACCTATCATTGTGCTGTTTTTCCATGGCCCGTAACTTTTCTTCTAAAGCCTTTTTTTCAGCCTTCAATCTGATGAAGCATGTCCTTTGGAACTCAGGCAATGCGGGATCAATCCAATCAAACAAACCACAATCTTTTACCTGTTCCAAAAAGTTTGGTTAAAAACCATATGTGTATCCACCTATTCTGAACAAAATTGCCGTAAAATTGCAGAACAAAATACAATAATAAACTACCTTTCTATTTGGACACTTGTAGAACCTCCGACATGGATTGTCGTCAGTGCCAGAGGTGAAAACATCGGCCTCATCCAAACAGCCGCACAGCCTCTGCACGGGGATATTGGATGAAGCGCTATGTTGCGAATTAGGGCTTGTACGAGACGCGTACGACATTTTCAGAGGATGAAGCTGCGAAATTAGGGCAACAATTTGGGGAAGAACACGGATCGAAGCTGCGAAATCGTGAAAAACACGATCGGAAATTAGGGTTCAATGGATGTTGATACTTGTACGACTAAATTGGGATGAAGCTACTGGATTTTGGGGAAGAACACGATAGAGTGATGAAGCTGCTGGATTTTGGGAAAAAATTTTCGAAATTAGGGTTTGATTTTGAGGAAGAACATGAGGTCGGGTTTGATTTGGGGGAAAATGCGTGTATTTATACTGGTTTATAGTGGTTTACCACATCAGCAGCACGTTTGGCCACATAGGTAAAGCTAACGGACACGGTGGCAAAAATGAGACGGCCGTTTCATTTTGAATTCGGGTTGCAAACATTAGACAAGGTTAGGTTTTTCGTGCTAAATTCCAAAAGTTTGGTTAAAACTGCAAAAAGTTCTAAGGTCGTGCTTTTTCCGGCAATTAGGCCTTTAATATATTCGCCCAGTATATCATAATTTTCTGGGAAATTCCATATTTTGTAATTTTATCAATTTAAGGCTTCAGTTTTGTTCTCTCTCAACAGAAAATTTACATTTTATGTTATTCTCAATTAAAGAACTACGTTTTTCGTTAACTTCTTATTGTAAGACCCAACTAACTTTACTTTTTACATAAGTATGTGAACCAACTATTATGTGAACGAAAATATTATTATTTTTTTTTTTGTATTTTTATTTTAAATACTTATAATAAAAAATAATATATATTTTTGGTAAAATACATTAGTAAGATAATGATACTATATAACAAGTATGCAAAAGTTTAATAATGATTATTTTTAAAAATTGTTAATTTAAAAAATATGCAATTGAATTATTTTTATTAATACTATAAATATGTAATAAAACATAAAATAATATTTAAATAATGTTTCCTTCATTTTAACACTTCGGGATTTAAACTTTTATTTGTGGACGAAAAAGTTGATACCATAGTTCATTACATANAAGATCCAAAAGATCCTTTTTTTTTGCCGAAACGATAGAAAGTTTTATAAATCAAAATGCACAAATGTGCGAATACACAGCAGCCAACAACTGAAAAAGTGGGAGGACAGGTCAGAAGCCTGCCTAGAATCCCGACTAGCAACGCTCGAATAAAAAACACACGCACAACTAAACTAACCAACAACACAAACAACTAGAACAACTACTAGGACTCTAACAGGGTAATACCCGAGTGTCGGACCCCAACGGAGTAATAAGTTTGACACGCGGGCTCACAGGGGCCAACGGCCCAAACCAAAAACACAAAACACAAACAACACAAGACAAACACAAACACATATACTTCAAACAAAAAACAAGAACACAAATAACTAAAAAAACTAAAACTAAAAGCCCTTCCCCGACAAACGAACTAGCCCAAACCAACAGTGTCCGATCGACACAAGACAAATCCAGGCCAAGCCACTGCTACCGAAACTGCAATCAAGCCTATACAGTAGAAGAAACTAAGGCCCGAACCAATCTCCGAATCGACCCGTCTACAACCGAGCGAACAAACACCAGCCCCCACCCTAGCCCCACCCGAACCCGTCTAACACCACTAGCGGAGCTCGGGAGAGCCAGGGCCCCCGCCGCCTAACACCACTAGCCGACAGGGGAGGGAGGGAGAGGCGCATTCCGCTACTCCGGCAACCACAACGAAGGACACGCTCCACCAAGACGCTGCCAAAGCCCCACCTCACAAAAAGACCACACACCTCGCCACCGCAAACCGCCGGCAACTGGAGGCCGCACTCCACCCGCAGCTCCACCGGAACAGGCGATGCCAATCGGGAGGGACTCGTAGTTCGTAGACCAGAAACAGATCGCCACGGCGACGACGACCACCGGAGGACCTGCCGGCAACCGAATCGCTGACCATCCTCCGCCTAGGATCGAGCAACCTTCTGGAGCCACAGACCGACCAAATATCTTTCAAATTCACTTATCAAAATTTTACAATAATCACTATTAACTTTTGCATAAATATAATTTACATAGATTCATTTTCTTATTAAGAAAATTTTACTATATATATTTATTATTTTTTTTATTATAAGTATGTAAAATATAAATTGGTAAAAAACAAATAAAATTAAAAAAAAATTGTTCACATAACTATATCATAAATTAAAGGTAATTGGTTCACATATTTATGTAAAAAAGGAGAAGTTAGTTGAACCTTACCATGAACAGTTAACTAAAAATTGAATCTTAGATTGAGAATAATCTAAAATGTGAGTCTTTTATCAAGAAATAATGAAATCCACGCATAAAATTGAAATAATTTAAAAAAGTTAGGCCTTATAATTGAATTTCCCAGTAATTTTCAAGACTAACTTTATTACATTAATACAAGCCATGTATATTTATTTGTAAAGCAACTAAAAATATATATTTTATTTGCAAACATACAAAAAAATTAATGTGCAAGTTAATTTCATGATAATTTTGGTAACAATAGTTGTTTAAGGAAGTTATTATCGATTACATAAAAATTGATCCCACAAATCAAGGTAACAACTCCAGCTGTGATTCCTCTTCTCCCATATGTTAATTTGTCCCTTTAATTCCATTAGAAGGTCCAACTTTTTGTAATTGTATCAATTTAAGGCTTGAGTTTTGTTCTTTCTGAATAAAAGATTTACATTTTAAGCTATTCTCAATCAAAGACCTACTTTTTTAGTTAACTTCTTATTGTAAGACCCAACTAACTTTACTTTTTCCATAAGTATGTGAACCAACTATTATGTGAAAAAAATTATTATTATTATTATTTTTTCTTGTATTTTTATTTTAAATACTTATAATAAAAAATAATAAATACCTTTAGTAAAATACATTAATAAGAAAATGAAACTATATAAATTAGAATTATGCAAAAGTTTAATAATGATTATTTTTAAAAATTGATAATTTGAAAAATATGCAATTGAATTATTTTTATTAATACATAAAATAATATTTAAATAGTGTTTCCTTCATTTTAATATTTTAGGATTTAAACTTTTCTTTGTAGATGCAAAAGTTGATACCATAGTACATATTTAGATTATTAATAAAAATGAAATTTTCATTACATATCTTTCAAATTCACTTATCAAATTTTTAAAATAATCATTAATCATTATTAACTTTTGCATAAATATAATTTATATAGATTCATTTTCTTGTTAAGAAAATTTTACTAAAGATATTTATTATTTTTTATTATAAGTATGTAAAATATAAATTGTAAAAAAAAAATTAAAAAAAATATTTTGTTCACATAACTATATCATAAATGAAAGGTAATAGGTTCACATATTTATGTAAAAAAACTAAAGTTAGTCGAAACTTACCATGAAAAGGTTAATAATAAGTGAGCCTTAAATTGAGAATAATCTAAAATGTGAGTCTTTTATCGAAAAATAATAAAATTCAAGCATATAATTGATATAATTTCAAAAAGTTGGACCTTATAATTGAATTTCCCAGTATTTTTCAATACTGGCCTCATAAAATTGAGAACATTACCTAGTGCACCTTACATTACTAACTTTATTACATTAATACAAGCCATGTAATTTATTTGCAAAGCAACTAAAAATATATATTTTATTTGCAAACATACCAGAAAATTAATGTACAAGTTAATTTCACGATAAATTTGGTAACAACAGTTGTTTAAGGTAGTTATTATCAATTAAACACAAACTGATCTCACAAATCAAGGGAACAACTCTAACAGTGATTCTCCTCCTCCTCCTCCTTCTTCTTCTTCTTCTATTTTTTTATACGTGTTCTTCTTCTTCTTCTTCTTCTTCTTCTTCTTTTTCTTCTTCTTTTCCCCAAAGCTTGGTAATGACAGTCGGCTGCGGAGGGCCGAGGGATTCCACTCGCCTCTCGGCTGGGTGGAGTAGCATGGTAAACGACGAATTCGGCGGCTGAAGCGGACGGATAAGATCGTGCGGCGGTTCCTTCTGGATTGTGAGTGGTGGAGGTCGTTGAATATATACTGACAATAATATATACCGCCAATTCAAAACACCCCAGAACTGAAAATCCCACAATCTGCGCAATTTAAGGAGAGTTACCTGAAAGTCCCATAATCTAGGGGAGGCGGTTAAATTAAACTTTATTCAATAACTGAAAATCTCTTTATCTGGTGCATATTTGTAATTAATTGGCATAAAGTTGGTAAATATACATGGTAAAATTCTAATTTTTTTCTAAATCAAGTGGTATACATAACAATTCCCAAATTGATTATCCCCTAGTGTCTTGGGCCTAATAAAATCGTTTTATGATTCAAATACATTTGCCCACAATAAGTTTCTAAACTTTCACTAATTTAAATGCGACTAGTACGTGGCCCGTGCGATGCACGGGAAAATAATATTTTGATTGTATTATAAATTAAATAAATAAATAACATTAATCATGATTTACCCATTATTTATAAATTAAACCGGGTTGGACACAGTCCGACCGGATGGACCGAGAACCGGTTTATAACCGATTTAGTGCGCTTGAATAAAATATTTGCTATTGAATCCGCCAACACCAGTATGTTGGACTGGTAAGATCGATACGATTTTCTAAACAAATTTTGTTACATGAAAAATTATTTTAAATAAAATTACATATTTAAATAAAATAGAGATTTATAAATTGTTTATCAATTAGTTTAAACATTTGAATTTATAAATTGTTTAGATATTTAAGTAACACTTTCTATTTAAATTTATTACAAATAGTACTATATAAATATATATTAAAGTATTATGTATTAAAATCTGAACAACCACAAGACGGTGCGATTTTGAAAACCTTATATTTACCGTACATTAATAAAAATGATAATGAAATAAATATTTTGTTCACATAAATAATAATAAAATGATATATTAAATATTCATAAATCATTAATCATGTTGTCATAAAAGTATTGTTAATATGATTATTTGAAGTTTGGACGACATTACATTTACGTAATAAAGTATTTTCAATATTAAAATTTATATTTAGGTTCAATAATCAATTTGGTCTTGTCAAACTGATACATAACTTAATTACCTCGGACCAACCAAGTTATGTCAAGTTTTTTGACTATTTTAAATATCACCTAAAAGTAATTCAATCAAAGTGGACAGTACCCTAATTCAATCACCCGATTGATCCAAAGTAATTTCCTTATTTTCTTTAAATATAATATTTTATTTTATGATTCATATGTCTACACCAAATGATAGTATATTAAGATTATAAATTATATATCCAAAGATGAACTATTTATTTTTATTTTATGCATATTAATAAAAAATAAACATAGTAATTTTAAAAAAATTAAGATTAATTAATTGGGTATGCAATTTAAAAAATATTTTTAGCGTTCAATATATATATCTATATATATATATTTAACATGATTGAATTTTTGGATTAGAATATATATATTTAAAATAATTTTATTATTAAAAGTCAAAAAGAAAAGATGCCATAAAGATTACAACTTTAAAAAGTTTGTAACCATTAATTTATGAACCCTCCGATTTTAAATGACTTATAATTTTTGAAACATGATATGTGCATTTAAAACCCATTAATTTAGGAACCATCCAATTTTTTGATAATGAATTAAAATTAAAATGTAAAATGTAAAAGTTGCTGAAAATAGTATATAATAAATGTGGTTGACTTTTTCTTACTATTATTTATGGTAAATGTTAATTCTTATTATATATATATATATAGATTTGAAAATCTGTCGTAATATCTATATGAAACCTTACCACAAAACATTTTTGAACTAACACAATCTACTTTAATGATTTCTTCTAAAAATCTGATATAGGGAAATGTACTCTTTATTTGAATTATTTATTTATTTAAAAATAAACAAAAATAACTGGACAAAAATAAAAAAAAAAAAAAACAGGGTGGAAATAAATCAAACACACGTATTCTGAAAATACGTTTTTAATTATAAAACGTATTTTCAAAATACGTTTTAAAAGTAAACCGTATTCCTGAAATACGGTTTCAGTTAATATGATTAATTAAGATAATTACCTTGATAAAAAACGTATACCGCAAATACGTTTTTATTTATAAAAAATTAATACGTATTTCCGAAATACGTTTTATATTTAAAATTAATTTTATAATTATTTTCGAGTTATAAAACGTATTTTCACAATACGTATTTTAAATGAAATGAATTTTTAGAATTTTGAAAATACAATTTTGATGGACAAAATAATATAAAACATAAAACGTACTCCCGAAATACGTTTTTTGTACAATTTTTCCCCCAAATTCAATTTTGCCCCAATTCAATTTTGCCCTAAATTGATTCATATAAAAACGTATTCTGAAAATACGTTTTATAAACAAAAAAATATAAAACGTATTCCCAGAATACGTTTTAAACTGCAGAAAAAACAAAATTTTTGAATCCATTTGAAGAAACCAACCTGTTCACCCAACATACACATATCAATCAACCCAACATACACATATCAATCAACCCAACATACACATATCAATCAACCCAACATATAAAAGAAGATGAAAAACAATAATTTATAAAAGAAACACTATATACAAAAAGATCAAAATACGGTTTACACACGAATATGTCCACAAATTTCAATACATAAGACACAAACTAACTACGAAGATGAAGGAGTGAATGGTTGCCTAGGTTTGCGCAGTCGATCCCCCCTCCGGAGCTCTACGAGAGGCGTGTCATCATCAAAATCGTCCGCTTCAACTGAGTAATGCATTTAGTAAAAAAAATCACAAACTCGACTTTAGGAAAGAAAAAATAAAAAAAGACCAAAAAATAATATTTTGTTAAGTAAATAGATCTTACATTGTTCAAGGCCGAGGTTCTGAGATTGGAGGTGCTGGGGGGAGGGTGGATTGGTTGGGCGTTGTTCATTTTCGCGGTCACGGGCCCGAGGTCTTCTACCCCCACCAATGTTGGCAGCGGGTCGATGCCTCGCGGTGTGGGACTGTGTCCTCTGGGATGGAATGTAGTCGTCCTGGGATAGAACTTGACTTGACGACGCCCCTTGTGTAAGACCTCGGCCTCCAACAGTCAGGGAAGTGTATGCAAAGTTGAAGGACTGTTGGAATGCGGATTGTGCCTCTGGAGGGAATGTAGGCATTAAGTGTTGAATACTCGATAAGGAGTTATAAACCCCCTCCAGGCCAGAAGTCTGAAAATAAAATTCAAAGTAATTAGTATGAAACAACATAAATAAAAAAAAATAATAATAATAATAATAATAATAATAATAAAACGACAAATTATTATGAACACTTACCTCGCACCCTAACCGCTCGGCAAATGGCTGATAGCCGCCGGATTGTTGGAACACAGCGTAATTGCCAGGGTTACTGATGAGTCTCACAGTCCTACTGTGAAACCAATCGAGGTAACCCTGCTCTGGCTGCAGGAAATCATACGCAGGGGCAATTGGGATGAGATGTAGTTCTCTTTCATCGGCCCATGCCTTCGTAAGCGGTGAATGAAAGAGGGCCCAATCACCGAATGCCCGCCCAGTCATTCCTTGGCCGGCGTGGTGTCTGGCCCAGTCTTGCTCACCCGTAATGATTGGATTTTGGGGGATGGACTGACGACACCCAAATTGCCGCATGACCCTATCAGGCAAGTGTAGCTCACGGCTGCTCCAACAAAACATCCACCCCCGGTACAGCCAAAATTGTTTATCTTCTGTACACTCACTCGGGAGA
>BKCP01005838.1:68526-95589 GCA_008636005.1 Striga asiatica | reverse complement strand
GAAAAATCTAGTCATAATATTTCTCTTAAAGGTTTCATTAATTCTGCAGGTCTTCCTCTGGATATCAGTTTCAGTCTGTTTTAACTGAGTAAAGCTTGGTTTCATCTGTGGATCTTAACTGTCAAGTAATAATACTCACAGCTCACTTACCAATTTATCAACACATCATCTTTGTAGTTCTCCACCATGCCTTTGTCAGAGTTTTTGAAAATGGCCGCCCGGAAAATGGAGTCCAGCCAACAGAGATCATGTTCGACTGCTCCCTCTTCCCGGTAAGCCATTTTTACAGTCACCTTTGAAAAATTCTTGATGGACACTTATAATATTATTATAATTTCATTAACTGAGAGCTTTGTTCAGGCCGGAAAACGATTTTGACGAGCTTATTTGGCGAAACGGTGAGGTCAGCATTCAAGGTCAGTCGAGCCAGTCCAAGACACCAGTTAACCATGGTTTACCTTGTGAGTCGAGACTTGGTACAATGAGTATGTTGGACGAGATGTCTTTGGATGAGATGGATCCTTGGTTAGATGTCCTTACTCAGGATCATGCTTCTGTGCTTGTACCCGAGACATCTTGTGTGAAGGCTAATCCAGTCTCCACACAAAATAATAGTAGCTTATTGTCTTGTGTGAGTAATTTGCAGAGTACGTGGCCTCCACCTCATCATCCCCAGAGGCTGAATGCTCTTGGATCGGGAGTTTCGGGTATTAATAGCAATAACAACAAAAATATCGATAATAATAGTAATATTATGTGTAAACATCTGGATATAGGAAATGGTTCGACCAGCGAGAGGCAGAACATAGGGCAGCGTACCACTTATAATGGCTCGAATTATCTCAACTTCGCCCATTTTGCTGGAGCAGCTAACCTTGTGAAAGCCAAGGCCCTGAGTTCTCATGAAAAGGAGGTGTTGAAGGAGAAAGCTCCAGATGCTAGTGATTGTAATCTAGAGAAATCAGGAATTATTGAGAGATTTAATGGTGTTTCATCAGCCAAGCCAGCTGAGGCAAGTTGTGGGCAATCGAACTCGGCTAAGAATGAGAAGTCTGTATTCGTAAGCAGTACTACTGACACGAGCAAATGGGGTTCGCAAAAGGAGAAAGTTGTCGAGACTGTGGTTGCTTCTTCCTCTGTGGGCTCGGGGAACAGTGCAGATAGAGTTTCTTGCCAACAGACAAAACATTTGAAGAGAAAGTTTCGTGATGCAGATGATTCTGAATGCAGGAGTGATGTGAGTGTTCTCTTTTTTATTATATATATATAATATATATTATTTGGTTTTGATTTAAGTTATTTTTTTAGTCGCAGGATGTTGAAGAGGAATCAGTAGGTGTCAGAAAACCAGCTCCAGCTCGAGGTGGAGGATCAAAGAGAAGTCGGGCAGCAGAAGTGCATAATCTTTCTGAAAGGGTGATCATAATAAATTAAGAATTTAAATATATTTGAGTTACATTTGAGTTGTAAGCCTATAAAAATATACAATGGATCTTCTTGTGTATTGTTATGAACAGAGACGAAGAGACAGGATCAATGAGAAAATGCGTGCTCTACAGGAACTTATACCAAATTGCAATAAGGTAAAGCATCCTTGGATTTATATATATATATATATATATATATATATATATATACTTGCCTAGTGATACTTCTTTTCCCAATTCCCCTCTAGGAGACCAGTGTTGAGTCATTTTATGCACTTGATCCAGTGAATAAATTTAAGCTTCTAGTAGAAAATCAGCCTTTGCAATAACTGAAGTGTGAAAATGAAAATTTGAACTCCGAAATGAGAAGGGGCTGCAAGATTAACTTAGTGTTCAAATTTTAATACATCTGTATATCTTGCATTACTCTCCAGGCAGATAAAGCTTCAATGCTCGATGAAGCCATTGAATATCTAAAGACCCTTCAGCTTCAAGTACAGGTAATTAAAAAATTTCTCTCTTTTTTTTTTTTAAACAAGTTTTTTAATCAGCCTATAATATTCGTGATTATACAGGTTATGTCGATGGGTGCCGGATTATGCATGCCCCCTATGATGTTCTCCACAGGATTCCCACAGATGCCACATCATCCAGCTCACATTCCACATTTTTCGTCAATGGGCATGATGGATATGAATAGCAGCATGCCCAGATGTCCAGTTTTTCCAGTGCAGGGATTGAATTTTCCTGCCAGAATGCCTTTATATGGGCATTATCCTGGTCAAGGGCTTCCAAATTTTGTAACTGGGCAGTCTTCATTGAATTTTCCCATGGGATTAAGTAATGGAGGTCATAATGGTGATATTACGAGTATGAATCTACGGTCAAATTGTAGTAGTGTGGTACCCGGTGGCTCAATTCACTCCGAATCTCAAAAGGTTGGTGACTGTTGATTCTATTCTAATTTTTCAAGCTTCTGCTGTATTTTGTGAAAAGTAGCTATTCTTTAAGTTTTGGGTGATGGGAAGGATGAAAAAAACTATCTTCAGTGTTGTTTTGGGAAGATAGGTTGTTTTATCGGTGGTGGTCTGATCGAAAAAGTCCGGTTTACAGGCTTATGGGCCGTAATCGACAGCAGTAATGTTTTTGCTTGAATCTTGATAACTGGTTATCTGCACTTATGACCTCATTTGATGTTTGTAAATGTATTTTACATCTATAATTGGAAGGGAAGTCTGAAAATGCGAATTCTGGAATTTTTTGCCTTTTTTGCCTTTCCTTTTGTGAGACCGAGTAACAAATATTTCAACTTCTGGAATTCTTGCCTTTCATTTCATGTGACAGATTATATTGTAAGTGAACTCAACAAATACTTGTACAAGTTTAACTTAAATTCACTTTTTGGCCCTTCAAAAGTAAACAACTATCACGCCTTCAGCGGATAAAGCATTGTCTTTCATGAACTTGTGTTTCAACTAATTTAAAGTTTTATTTCAGTCAAAACTGTCATTTTGTCATTTGTGCCTTTGGAAAGATAGTATATTCTGATAAAATCTCGGTAAAACTTGAAATGCAGCCCCAAGCAACAAATGAAGTTCAGAATCAACCTGCTATGGCGCAAGAAAATAAACAGACGACTGATGCTAGTGCCCCTGCAAATATTACATCTGCTACAGAAACTGACATTAGCAAAGAAGCAGGTAAATAACTAGCTTGGCCATACTTGATTAGACGTTTGCGTAACTGTCTTCTATTGTTTTGACCGATTGTGTGTTGCTTGTTTTACCAGGTTTCCAATTAGCTGATGGATGAATTAAACAACTTATTGTTGATGGCATTGAGAGATCAACTCGTTTTCATACCGACTTTTTCGAGAACCTGTTGCAATGTTTGACCTAGTCATGAAACTCCGGTTTGATGTGTTATTCTCAAATGAGGCGAAAGTCTAACGATAACCATGAAATTCCATGATATGATAACTGTTATCGACCAAGTACCAATTAGGCACGTTGTATATTCTTCAGCATGACATTCTCAATGAGCATTAATATAGTAAGTAGGTCACGGCGAATGTGTTCAAATACATGAACTGTTGTCAGAGCCATAATAAATAAGATTCATGGTATCGATGTTACTTTCTTGACAATAAAAGATTCCTGTACTCGTTTTGTGCCGTGTACTTGTGACTATTTCACTGGCACTTAATGAACTGACAATTATGTTGCTCAGTTTGTGTTATTTGTTGTAGGTGTGACTCGGTAGTCTCTTTATTGTTAATCTTTTTAGGGAGGTATTATTCTACTTTGTTTTTTGTTTATTAGTTGTGAGTTGTTTTTATCTTTCTTTGTTTTTTGTTTACTCCGTTAAGTCCAGTCCTGTATCCGTTATGGAGTTCGAGTCTCCTTTATAGAGTTGGGTTTTGTATGTACGGTTGTCTCTGCGATGGAGTTTGTACCCCTTGGATTTGTGTGTTTCAAGAGGGTGGGACAAGACTTTCTGGTTCTTATTGTGTCAGGTGACACAAATTTGTACTCCTTTTTGTTTTTCATTTATAATATAATTGTCGTTTGGAAAAAAATAAAATAAAAAGACAAGTTAAGTGAATTGTCAAGACATCGTCTTCTACGAAGTGCTTAATACCGAATATATAGGAGATAAGACTATGAAGAAAAAACTATTTCACCCCATTCTGAAGATGGAATAAGTTTCACACTGTCAAATAATAATTTAACTTTTTCACCCCATAAAGTACGAAATAAATTATACGATAAGATATGCGACAGACAGGTGAAGATAATTTCTAAAGTGCGAAATAATTATGTTATAGGCTATGCGAATTGAAGACGATGATAATTGATAAAGTACGAAACAGTTATGCGTTCACTGAGCGACAAACATACATACATTATTGATAAAGTGCGAAACAGTTATGTGAGAATGTGGGAAAAATATATGATGTATTATTCACAAAGAGAAGTACACATATATATAGATACATATATGGGCCTTAGCCTAATCCTAACCTATAGTACAATCTCAATATTTACATATTTAACCCCCCCTCAAACTCAAGGTGGTTTCGTGGAGATCAACTTGAGTTTGCTAAGAAGTAAACAAAAGCGACGGGGAAGGAGAGACTTTGTGAAGACATGCTGGTTGATCTGTAGAGGAGACGGGAACAAGCTTCACAGTCCCATGTGCATCATGCTGTCGAATGAAGTGACAATCAATCTCAATATGCTTGGTGCGCTCATGATGTATCATTATGAGATATCTTTATAGCACTCTGACTATCACAATGTAAAGCAATAGACGACGACTGAGGGGCACCAAGATCAGCAAGTAGTCGACGTAACCATAATAGCTCGGAGGTGGAATCAGCAAGAGCGCTGTACTCAGACCCAGCACTCGATCTGGAGACTAAGGTTTGCTTCTTACTACGCCAAGAGACGAGTGAATCACCCAGAAAGAAGCAGTACCCAGTAATGGAACGACGATCAGTAGGATCTCCAGCCCAATCTGCATCAGAATAGCGCTAAGTGTCAAGGAAAAACGGGCAGAGAAGTGTAAACCATGCAATAGAGTGCCCTTCACATAGCGAAGAATGTACAACACAGTTGGATGATGCATGGTTCTCGGAGCAGCCATAAACTGATTCACAATATGAACAACATGAGCTATATCAGACCGAGTGACAGTCAAATATATCAAACTCCCAACAAATTGGCGATATAACGTAGGATCCTCAAGAAGAGAGCCATCCAGTGGAGTAAGACGAACATCATAATCAAGAGGTGTGGAAGCTGTCTGACAATCTGTGAGACCGGCCCGAGCAAGAAGATCAGAGGCATACTTGGCTTGAGACAAATAGAATCCATCAGAGGAATCAGAAATCTCAAGACCCAAAAAATAGCGAAGCTGGCCCAAACTCTTCATCTCAAAATGCTGACGAAGATAGTCCTGTAAATCGGAAATACCAGTAACATCATCTCCCGTGATGATCATATCGTCAACATAGAGTAGCAAAATAATAATCCCCGATGAGGAGCGCCGAAGAAACAAAGCGGAATCGTGATCACTCGTAGTGAAACCAAATTGAAACAATGCAGAACTGAACGTGGCATACCAGGCACGAGGAGCTTGTTTCAAACCATACAAAGCACGACGTAGACGCCAAACCTTCCCAGAGGACAAGACCCCGGAGGTGGAGCCATGTAAACCTCCTCAGATAAGGCACCATGCAAGAAGGCATTCTTGACATCTAACTGCAGAAGAGACCATCGACGAACAACAGCAACAGAAAGTAAACACCGAACAGTAGTAAGACGAGCAACCGGTGCAAAGGTCTCTTGATTATCGATGCCGTACTCCTGTGAGTACCCCTTAGCAACTAGACGAGCTTTGTAGCGCTCAATAGAACCATCTGAATTCGTCTTGATCTTATAAACTCATTTGCATCCGATAGGTTTCTTTCCAGCAGGTAGATCCACCAAATCCCACGTATGAGTCTTCTCTAACGCCTGCAACTCATCAGCCATAGCTTGTTGCCACAATGGATCAACACTCGCCTCACGAAAAGAGCTAGGCTCATGATGAGATAGTATGGCCGAATAACAATGATAGTCAAGTAAGTGAGAAGGGGGACGACTTACACGAGTTGATCGTCGGTGATCAATGGTAGGTGAAGGGACAGAATCAGAAGAGGACTCAACAGGGAGCGTCAGTTCAGGATGCGCAGGTGGAGCCACTTCAGAAGACGGAGGCATGGCAGGCGTGTCAATGAGCTGTGAGTCAGGACAATTATCTAGAAAGAGATCCGAAGTAATGGACACGAAGAAAAGGGATGACGAATCAAACGGAATGTGAAATTTAGACAAAGAAGAAAAAATAGTATGCTCCCAAAAGGTAACGTGACGCAAAATACAAAACCAATTAGCAATAGGATCCCAACACCTAAACCCTTTGTGTTCTACCCCATAACCCAAAAAACAACACAAACGAGCTCGAGGTTCTAACTTGGTTCGCTCATGGGATGGGAGAAGAACAAAGCAAACACAACCAAAAGGACGTAACTGAGTATAATCAGGCGACTGATCGTGCAACTGTTCAAAAGGACTGACATCTCGAAGAACTGATGAGGGTAACCGATTGATAGTATAAATAGCAGTCAAGGCTGCCTCACCCCAGAAACGATCAGGACACTTAGCAGAAAGGAGAAGAGCACGAACAGTATCAAGAATGTGACGATGCTTACGTTCAGCTCGTCCATTTTGTTGAGAAGTATAAGGACATGAACGTTGAACTACTGTGCCCTGATCAGAAAGAAAGTTTAAAAAGGTAGAATCCTTGTACTCAAGGGCATTGCCAATACGCAAGACCTTTATAGGGCAAGAAAATTGTGTATGAATCATTCTAGCAAATTGAATATATATGGTGGGCAACTCAGAATGATTTTTGAGAAAATAGATCCAGGTAAAACGAGAAAAATCATCAACAAAAATAACAAATTACCGAAAACCATTCATAGAAGCAACCGGAGAAGGACCCCAAATATCAGAATGTACCAAACCAAAAGGTTTATCAACAGTTGACAAATTCTCAGAAAAAGAAAGAGCCGAGTGTTTCTCAAGCTTACAATGAAGACAACTAAAAGACTCAAAATGACCTGGACCTAAAAGACCTTTATGATATAATGAACGAACTTTATTTCAAGACGCATGCCCAAGACGAAGATGCCACTGAAAACTGGACTGATTATCGATGATAGGAGCAGAAAATGAGAAAGAACGAGGGATATGAAGAGACTCAAGCTCAAATAACAGGCCCATCTTGCGACCCGTCCCGAGAAGCCGACCCGTCTGTGTATCCTGAACCTGAACACCAGAAGATGAAAATAGAACATTAAGACCTTGTTCAACCAATTGACCAACAGAAGTAAGATTCAAGGCCAAATCAGGAATGCAGTATGTGTCAGGAAGATGTAAAGAAGGGGATGAAACCAGACCAGTGTGAGTAATATTCATACGGGTACCATTTGCAGTATGTATAGGGGGTAAAGAAGTGACGGAAGACGAGGAAGACAAAAATTGTGGACTAGAGGTCATGTGATAGCAACAGCAAGAATCAAAGTACCAATGAGGGTTACCTGCGGTAGCAGACATAGCAGAATTGGAATGGATAACTTGTTTGAGAATAGCTTCTATGTCTTGAAGAGAATAAGACGAGTGCTGAGGCTCATTAGTGACAGCTGCTGTAACCGAAGAAGAAGGGGTCGATGAAGAAGACCCACGAGACCCTCGAGATCGAGAAAATGAACCTCCCGAACGTTGTGACTTCGCTGGACAATTTGGAGAAATATGCCCCAGAGCATGACAGATATGGCACTCCACCTTAGAACAAGTGGAAAAATGGTGACTAGAACTCCTGCAAAGCCGACAATAAACACGGGCTGGTGACTGAGGCTGATGCGACGGAGCGGAAGCGGAAGTAGGCACAGCTAATGCAGACTCAAGTTGTGGTGTCCTAGCCAACTGAAGACGAGTCTCCTCAAAAGTGATCTCTTGAATAGCAACATCAAGAGTAGCCAGTGGATGACGGTGTAAGAGAGAAGCACGAACAGCCTCATACTCAGGACGTAGAGCCATCAAAATCTGGATAAGATCAAGGTGATTCGGACTAATCTCAGCCTGTCGGAGACGATACCGGATAGGCTGAACTTGTGCAAGAAACTCATTGACAGATTGACCCGGTTGCCGCTTGGCGGAATACAAGGTGCTCCAAAGCTGATAATAGTGAGCCAAGCCTGTAGTCTGAAATCGAGTAGCCAAAAAATTCCAAGCCTCCTTTGCACTGTCAAACGGGGCAAGCTGCACCTGAATAGCAGGGACTGAAGTATTACGTAACCAAGTAAGAATCTGATGGTTCTTACTATCCCAATCCTCCAACTTATCGACGTAAGATGTAAGAACCTGTGGTGTGGGGTTGGGATCCCCAGAAAGAGACAGATGTACAGGTGGCAACACAACACCAGTCACAATCCGCCACAATTTTCTCCCAATTAAAAAACTCTTCATAGACTGTGCCTAAAGACTATAATTGTCTCATGATAAGACAACACTAATAGGGGAATGAAAATCCATATGATCCATATCCAAAAAGCAGATCAACACAATAACACGAAACAGATGAAAAAATAGGCAGAAATCGGATCACGGAACCGTCAAAATAGCACAAAATAGAGGAAATTAAAAAGGTGACGAAAACCAAAACCGACCACACCAGGACGTAGCCGACGAAGAGGGGAGTTTACGGCTGAAAAATCGCGGCGATCGAAGCTGGGGGTGGGCCCCACGCGCCGGCTGAAGCTGTCGGCGCTGTCGCAGAAATCGGGCGCGTGTGGGCCCCACGCGCTGCCAAACGGGCCGAAACTTTGAGCGATTGGTCGCCGGAGGATGCCGGTGATGATGGTATGGAAGGTGAGAATTGACGACGGCCGGAGACGAGCGAAAAATACTAACCCTATATTGGACTCTAAACCTAATCTGATACCATGTGAGAATGTGGGAAAAATATATGATGTATTATTCACAAAGAGAAGTACACATATAATGTGAAAATGTGGGAAAAATATATGATGTATTATTCACAAAGAGAAGCACACATATATATAGATACATATATAGGCCTTAGCCTAATCCTAACCTATAGTACAATCTCAATATTTACATATTTAACAAGTTATGTGATCAAGTATGCGACACACATGCGAAGATAACTGATAAAGTGCGAAATTGTTATGCGACAAAACATGCTAACATAATTGATAAAGTGCGAAACACTTATGCGATATAGTATGCGAAAGACAGGCCAAGATAATTGATGCGTAAAGCTATACAACAGACAGGTGAAGATAAATGAGAAAGTGGGAAACAATTAGGCGATATACTATGCAAAAACCTGGCGAAGATAATTGATAAAGTGCGAAAAGTTATGCAATCAACTATGATTCCACCACTGTCGATGATCCCCGTTCTTACGACGTCGCATGTTGTTCGTGCTATGCCGATCACAGTATTTCCATCGCTCGAGAACATGGTCCTCTCACCCCATGGGGCTATTGTCCTTTATGATGCTTTTGAATCTCCTACTAAGGATCCGACAACCGTCTCTCATGAAGAACCGCCTTATTATTTCGACTTCATTGTTTATGCCGCTTGGTGAAGAGATGACAGCAATCATGGGAAGGCACAATCAAAGGGACCGACACTTTCTACAGCCAAGGATCCCACTCCTCTGTCGTCGGACTCATCCTCTAATGAATATGAA
Organism: Striga asiatica; assembly: GCA_008636005.1. Taxonomy (NCBI): domain Eukaryota; kingdom Viridiplantae; phylum Streptophyta; class Magnoliopsida; order Lamiales; family Orobanchaceae; genus Striga; species Striga asiatica. The sequence goes on along the minus strand of BKCP01005838.1, from coordinate 85,837 downwards.
GAGGCCACTAAGGTACCACCAGTGCTCGTACATGTTCCATCAGATACTAATTTTGAGCCTGAAGATGAGCCTCCACTTGTTCGCCATTCGGCTCGTGCTCGTGATAATAGGTCCATTGCTTTGAGAAGTGTTTATATTTTATTATCTACGGCGAATGGCAGGCTAATGATGTTATTAAGGAGCATCAAGGTATTTTTCCTCTTATTCATGTTGTTGATCTTCTTCACACTGCTTATCCTATTCACAAGTTTTTCCCCAAGTTTTTCTTAAAATTTATTCAAATTTGACCCATGTTATCTTTGATCCTAATTCCCCTTCATACCATAAAGTGTTCTTTCGCAACCGTGTTCTTGATTTTTCTCTTTTTGTGATTGATGATCTTTTTCAAATTCCCACCAATATCTCTTTTATTGATGACATCAATGATGATCATATGGTTGTTACCATCTCTGGGGGTTCGATTACCAAATGGACTAGAAGCTATATGACCGCGCGTCGCAACACGGTCAAAATATAATATTTATTTTCCTTAACCAACTTCTACCAACTAGCAGTAGTAGTGAGCAAGGGTCGAACCCACAGGGAGTGTGGAATTTAATTGTAATTATTTTCTTTAATTGAAATCATAATAACACTAATAAAAGGGGGAATTATGGCGAAAATTAATTAACTAATAGAAATATGAATGACGGAATGAACACGAATGCAACAAATAAAGATGATAATCAAATAAATGGGAAAGCTTCTAGTCCACGGTTCCGTCTACACCCTCGACTGACTCGTCTAATTAATTTTAGTATCAGATTTCGCTATCTCTTGGAATTACTAGCCCTAGGTAACGACACGGTCTGTTACCTGAATTTTTCCTTATTTTTAATTTAACCGCGAGACGCTCGGCGATTAAACCTGACTTCTTGTACAGTCCTTTTCAAGATTTAATACAATTAGCCGCTTTAAGAATTAGAAACATAGGCTAGACTAATTAGTGAACTCAACTGCGTTCGTTCACTTCATTAGGCCGTGTTATCCCCGGTAGTTACCATCTTCCGGTTACCTCTTATGAATTAAACACAACAACAATTACAGATTGCAGGCCTAATTCAGATGTAGATATGAAAAGCCTAATCTAGGTGATCAATCTAAATAAGACTAACACATCATGGTGAATTATTCAAAATAACACAAGCAATTCCAAAAAGATATTAAAATCATCAACCAAATAATCAATCAAGACATAGTCAATCGTAGGGTTCGACTTCCCCGGAACTAGAATAAAAAGACTACTCACTCATAGTGTTCAATAACATAATCATGAATTTAATTACACAAGAAAGAAAAAGAAAAGAGAATAGAATAAAATTCTTCTCTGTTCCAATTGCTGCGATCAGTTTTTCTTCTTTTTCCTGTTTCCCAAGCCTCAGCCGCAATGTCCCCGGTCAAAAGAATGAATAATTCCTCTTTCACGCAAGTCTCCTCCTTTATATATATATCCTTTCCTTTCTTGTAATTATTTTATGTCTCTCTCCTTCTATTTCCAAGTAAAATCAAGTAATATAATGAGTGGGCCTTTTTCTTCATCCTTTCACCATCACACGTGGCCCACCTCTTCCAACACAAAATATGTAGGCCCAATTATATTAATTTCTCTAGGCCTTTTAATCGTGAATTGTTTGGGCCTGCTACAGGAGTACGGGGCCTGCTGGTTCAGTACGGGACACCCCCGTACTCACTGGAAACTCTTCTTCGACCTTCTTCCGAGCATCCACACCTCATTGTGCAACAGAAACAGCTCCAAAAATACTGAAAATCACTCAAAAACTCATCAAAGCACGAGAGTTGACCATAATATCAAATAAGTCGAAAGATGCATAAATGTGGAGAATTAACCGTGCACAATTGTAATATTAGATGATTAAATGTAAGCACTTATCTCGACTAATCAAACCACCCCACACTTGAACGATGCTTGCCCTCAAGCATCATGCCAAATTCGTCATATCAAATTGTAATCACACCCTTTCCGTCTCCTTTGCCAATTCAAAATAATTTTGCACACAAGAAAACCACTTATGGTGAAATCCTCATATACCGACATCAATGACACATATTCTCAACAACCAATCAATATGAAATGCAAACGAGGATCAACACATCTCACAAGATTCGCTCAAACTCTCCAAGTGTATAGGCTAAAGATATATATAAGTGAACGCTCAAGTCACAACACAGAAAATCTTTACCATAAGCTTGCCATTGCATCACGCCCGACTATTCAAGAATGAACATAGATTCACAAACATCAAAGGGTTTATAGCAAGGTTGTAATGTAGTGTATGGGTAAAAATGGCTAGAGGTATTGACAAGCGAGAAGAATAATAAACAAACCAAAGCAATCGTGCAAACCCTGTCCGAAAAGAGCTCAAAACACAAGCATACTACCCGCAAGTGATAAAGAACTAACTATATCCCAATTCCTAGTGATTTCAACTCATCTCATTATAGCACAATCGTCAAATGTAGGGAGGAAGACAGGTCAGATAAGAAACAATCAATCAGGTCCATTCATTCACCAACACTTCGACCACACATCTCCCTTTAACCAAACAACGACTTCAAACACACATCCTTTCTTCTAACAAATAACCCCTGCTCAACTTGCTCAGAACACTCAATGTCAAAACATACAACCCCACAGCCCATAACTCACAGCCCATTTACACACCCCGAGCAAACAAGAACCTCTGCTTAAATTAGACAAAAATTTACACGATCACTCGATTCAAAGGTTCAAACAAGAAATCAACAAAAGGTCACATGGCATGTAATATGGCTATCATTCAAAGAAAAGGCTCAAGCTCAAGGGGGCTAACTAATGGATAAGAAAGGGGTTCGATTTAAAAGAAAACAAGAAGAAAGGCTACACAAAATAGGTTCATTCCTAAGTACCCTTATCAATCATGTGCATCCATATTCATCAAGAATCAAACATAAACGTGTATAACAAGGCAAGTTCTAGAAAGATCAACCAGTCGTGACATCACACAATCAATAAAAAGAGCATTATAGTCAGTGTATGCTCATTAGCTCAAGCCTCACAACAAATAGGGACAAATTGTGATAATCCTCGTGCATTCGACTATTAATGATCATTGGAACAATCAGCCAATCAATATGCAGCAAACAAGGATTCCAAAAATTTTTGCACACATCAAAAATATCAAGAACCGGCATCGGAAAGAGAATCAAGCACAATCACAAATGACATTCCAAACAAGACTCGACACCGTCAGACAATCATCAAATCAGACTCTAACTCTAACTCCAGACAAAACAGGGCAAATCAAAATCAAAATCACAATAAACAGCAATATATAGGGCAGCCAACAACCAGCCCCACCCCACACTTAAAAATTGGCGTTGTCCTCAACGTCATAACACTAAGAATGCTTCTAACATAAAAATAGAAGGAGTTATCGGACTTCCCTCGTTATAGGTAGCATCCTAGTGCGTGCCGGTGTGTAGCGTCAGTCAGTGGGAAGGTGTTGCTGCTCGCTCCAACTCCTCGACCCTATGATGTGCCTGCAAGAGCCCGCTTAGGCCCGAGTCCTCCGGTGAGCCTCGGGATCGGCTAACGGGTGTCCCGGATGCTGTCCGGGATGAAGTTCGGGTGACTGGCAGCGTGGGCTCGTCAGCCGGTGACTCGGTTGAAATGGACGGGGGTTGGTTTGGTGTGATCGGGCCCGTTTCTGTGTTGCCGTTGAGGGAGTAGCCGGCAGGGACTTAGGTGGTGACGATTGTGCGGCCGCTGATGGCGATGGAGGGTTCAGCGACTCGAAAGTGGACGGCGGCAGTGCGGTCGCATATTTCGGTCCGGCCGGTAGCTTTGCGGCGCCGATTTCGGTCGGGCTGACGGCTTTTCTGCTGGTGATTCTGACTCAGCCGACTAAGGTGTTGACGGCGACTAAGGTGCTGCTGGTGATGTGGACTGAACCGGAGATGACGGCGTGGGCTTCAAAGCAGACAGTAGCGGGGCAGGCGGCGATGGGTTCGCCGGGTTCGAGTCGGACGACGGTTGTCCGGGCGATTTGGGCACAGCCACGAGAGGGGTGTTGCCGATTTCGACGGGAGGGTTGACGGAGATTCGGTCAAGGGCACCGGCGAGGTTGACGGGGCCGGCGATGGTTCTCCGATTGCGGCGGTGCAGGCGGCAATTCAGCGGCGTCCGACGGTGACGCTGGTTGCGATTGAGGTGGTGTGCCGCCGCCTCGCGAAGGTGACCTCGATCTGAAATCCATCTGCTTCATTCTCGCCATGATGCTCTCTCGATTTTTTTCTCAGATTATCCGTCGATTTGCTGTTCAATTATCCGCTCAATTCTCTCAGAATTTTGATCGCCGGTGACGTTTGAGACGATTCTGGAAGTGGTGCAAGACACACCCTTTGTACACAAGTCAACGGCAATTGGGCTGTGAAGGTATTGTTGGGCCCAAAAATTAATTCTCCAATTTTTACTGGCCCATTATAAGGTTAATCACCTTAACTTGATTCCAGCAGCCTATTATTCAACATCCTCCACGAAATCGACTGGCCTGCTTAATTATAAGCTCCCAGCAACATGGAATATGATACTTTGCCTATCATAGAAATCCCCTGCAGCAATAACACAAAGAAAACAGGAAGAAACAGTATCAGACTTCAACATGCACAGAAAGCAAACAGAAAAAAAATCTTCTTTCTCGTGTATTATTCATTTTATTCAATAAATAGCAAATAAAAACTACTAAAGCTAATAATAATAATAATAATAATAATAATAATAATAATAGTAATAATATTGGGTTGCCTCCCAACTAGCGCCTTTTTTTAACGTCGTTGGCTCGACAATGTACTCCCCCTTAAACTGACTGAGGAACATCCAGCTGGACTCGTTCCATATCGTCGATTCCAAATTCTCCATAATACGGCTTAAGCTTATCGCCGTTCACCTTGAATATTTTACGCGACTTCTTCGGAACCACTTGCGTCGTGCTCACCAAACGGCTATCCGGGCTCGGATAAATGACTCCCACATCCAACAACTTTATGATTTTATTTTTCACCACCTCCATCATGGGTGGATTTAGCCGTCGTTGCGCCTCCCGAGAGGGTTTAGCATCTTCCTCGAGGAGAAAACAATGCATGTAGATGGACAGACTCATTCCTCTCAAATCGGCAATGGCCCAATCGATTGCTCGTTTGAAATTCTTCAACACTTCAATGGGGGTTGCCATCTGGTTAGGCTCGAAACTCGATGACACTATAACCGGGGGTGGTCGATCCATTCCCCAATAGGCATATTTCAAGTGGCTCGGCAAGGATTTCAGCTCATGTTCCAGTGCCTACAAAGTAGAAGGAACAATTTTCTTATCAGGTTCAGGTGGCCGAATAAAATTTTTATCATGATTTTCAAGATATGGTTTCAGTGTATTCAAGGCTGTTACGGCCTCCTCGAGCAGCCCCAAGTGATTTAAAAATTCGGGTTTATCACTATCCCTCTGCAACCCGAGTACTGGGGCACCCCGTACTCCTGGGAAGGTACCCCGTACTGCTTGATTTTTATCGAAACCTTGTGAAATCACAAGCTCCAGCTCACCGTCCTTATAAGTGTCGTGAAAATCCTGTGTCAACGGTTCAATACAATCAAGTATATAAACACAATGGTCAGAATCAGGAAGTTTCATGTCATCAAAAATATTAAATCGAATAACATTGCCATCGAACTCCATTGTGAGAGTGCCTTCACGAACGTCGATTTTGTTTGAGCGGTGTTCAAGAACGGTCGCCCTAACAAAATCGGGGCCGACATAGGAGTCCTGTCATTCATACTCAACACATAAGAGTCAGCGGGAAAAATGAGCTCATTAACCTTAACAAGAACATCCTCAATTACCCCATCCGGGAAAGTAGTACTTCGGTCGGCAAGTTGAATTACCACCCGAGTTTCTTTAAGAGGACCCAAATTTAAGGAATCAAAAATAGAGCGAGGCATAACATTAATTGATGCTCCCAAATCGAGCATGGCTCGCTCGATTTTTAAATTACCTATGGTGCATGGAATCGAAAACATACCTGGGTCGCTTCTCTTTTGGGGCAAATCCTTCTTAAATATTGCCGAGACGTTCTCTCCCATCAGAACCTTCTCATTCCCTTGCAGCCTTCGCTTGTTGGTGCATAGGTCCTTCAAAAATTTGGCGTATCGAGGGACTTGCTTGATTGCATCAATGAGAGGAATATTGATCTCGACTTTTTTGAACACATCAAGAACCTGCTTCTCAGCGTCTTCTTTTGTTGCCTTTCGTACCCTGGATGGAAACGGTAGAGGTTCGGGTTTCAGTGGAGGGCAAACCGGGTTGCCTTTGCGTCTTTCAATATCTGCAGGCTGAGTACTGGGTGTCCCCGTATTCTGCTGCTCGGCCCCATATTCTGCTGACAGACCCTCTTTTTCACTTTCATTCTTCTCATTTTGAGTCTTCGGGGCTACTAGTTCTTTCCCACTCTGCAAGGTGATGGCACTGACATTTTTAGGATTGATCTCAGGTTGAGATGGAAGTCGGCCCCCGAGTTGTGCATCTATTCGAGTCATATGCTCCGCCAATTGACTCATTTGTCCCTCTAAGTTCTTTGTCCTCAATTCCTGATTCTTGATGCTCTCTTGAACACCCTGCTGAAAGTTCATGGAGCTAGTTGCAAGTGTCCTGATCATCTCTTCTAAGGAAGATTGTGGCATGGAGCTCGGTGGACCGTTACCCGCTTGTCGTGGAAAGTTTTGGCCTCTTTGAAAAATTTGGGGTGGCCGATTGTCTTTCTCTGCATACACTCCCCCTGACGGATTCCCATATCGAAGGTTGGGGTGATCTCTCCAACCGGGATTGTAGGTGTTGGAGAAAGGGTCATAGTTTCGACCCGGCCCGTTGTTGGACCCTATCGTGTTCGCTTGTGCCTCCACCTCACCATTGATTAACGGGCAATTGTCCGTAATGTGATCAGTCGTCTCGCAACGCATGCAGGGTTGCACCCTGGGAAAACCTTCCGTGGCTAATTTCCGGACAAAAGTCGTCAACTCTTTAACTTGGGATTCCAAGGCACCGATACCAGCCTCATTAACCGACTGAAAAGATGCTTCTCGAGTGCCAAATTGCTGTGAGTTCGCTGCCATATTTGCTATCAGATCCCTTGCGGCCGTTGGTGTCTTGTCCATAAGAGTGCCTCCACTTGCCGCATCGAGCATGTTCCTATCCATGAGGGACAACCCCTCGTAGAAGTACTAAATTAGCAGCTCCTCTGTCATCTGGTGTTGGGGACAACAAGCAATGAGTCTCTTGAATCTCTCCCAATACTCGTATAGCGTCTCTCCATGCAATTGCTTGGCACCACATATCTCCTTACGCAAATTCGCAACCCTCGATGCCGGAAAGTACCGTTGGAGAAAAGCTTTCTCCATGTCAGCCCACGTGGTGATGGACCCCGACGGTAAGTAGTATAGCCAATCTTTGGCTCGGTCCTTCAATGAAAATGGAAACGCCCGAAGCTTGATCTGCTCCTCAGTCACCCCGGCAGGTTTCATTCCGGAGCACACGGTGTGGAACTCCTTCAGGTGCATGTGTGGGTCCTCGCCTGAGAGCCCGTTGAATGACGGCAATAAGTGTATCAGGCCAGACTTAAGCTCGAAGGTGGCGTCATTCACCGTCGGAAATGTTATGCACAAGGGTTGTTGAAGAAGTCGGGGGTTAGCTAGTTGCCTTAACGTACGTTCTTGATCTCCCGCCATTGCTTCTTCCTCACTCGAAGAATCAGAATATTCAGCGTTGTCGGGCTCGCTGGAAGAACTATGGTAATCGGTAATCTCCGGATGGTCTTGCTCTCGGTTTTCTTGCGATTCCTTTGCCAACCTTGCTCGCCTCCAATTCTCCTTATCCTTCCTTGTGATTTCTGGGTTGTATGTCAATGGTTTATGTCCAGAAGATCTCGTGTTCATTCACCTGAAAGACAACTGAAATTATAAGTACCGAATGCAGCAAGATATGTCGAAAGAACCGAGTTTCACACCTATTCTGCACAGCGAGTATGGGGTCTAATTATTCTGTTTGACAGAATATGGGGAGACCCTGTACTACTGGGAACAGAAATTAAGAAGAAATAAAAAGGGAACGGGGGGAATTCGAACTGAAACTAAGAAAATAAAAATAAAATAATTATGAAAACTAATCCTAATTTCGATTAATGGAAAAACAATTAACAACTCAATTCCGTTACTCCCCGGCAACGGCGCCAAAATTTGACCGCGCGTCGCAACACGGTCAAAATATAATATTTATTTTCCTTAACCAACTTCTACCAACTAGCAGTAGTAGTGAGCAAGGGTCGAACCCACAGGGAGTGTGGAATTTAATTGTAATTATTTTCTTTAATTGAAATCATAATAATACTAATAAAAGGGGGAATTATGGCGGAAATTAATTAACTAATAGAAATATGAATGACGGAATGAACTCGAATGCAACAAATAAAGATGATAATCAAATAAATGGGAAAGCTTCTAGTCCACGGTTCCGTCTACACCATCGACTGACTCGTCTAATTAATTTTAGTATCAGATTTCGCTGTCTCTTGGAATTACTAGCCCTAGGTAACGACACGGTCTGTTATCCGAATTTTTCCTTATTTTTAATTTAACCGCGAGACGTTCGACGATTAAACCTGACTTCTTGTACAGTCCTTTTCAAGATTTAATACAAATTAGCCGCTTTAAGAATTAGAAAAATAGGCTAGACTAATTAGTGAACTCAACTGCGTTCGTTCACTTAATTAGGCCGTGTGATCCCCAGTAGTTACCATCTTCCGGTTACCTCTTATGAATTAAACACAACAACAATTACAGATTGCAGGCCTAATTCAGATGTAGATATGAAAAGCCTAATCTAGGTGATCAATCTAAATAAGACTAACACATCATGGTGAATTATTCAAAATAACACAAGCAATTCCAAAAAGATATTAAAATCATCAACCAAATAATCAATCAAGACATAGTCAATCGTAGGGTTCGACTTCCCCGGAACTAGAATAAAAAGACTACTCACTCATAGTGTTCAATAACATAATCATGAATTTAATTACACAGAAAAGAAAAAGAAAAGAGAATAGAATAAAATTCTTCTCTGTTCCAATTGCTGCGATCAATTTTTCTTCTTTTTCCTGTTTCCCAAGCCTCAGCCGCAATGTCCCAGGTCAAAAGAATGAATAATTCCTCTTTCACGCAAGTCTCCTCCTTTATATATATATCCTTTCTTTTCTTTTAATTATTTTATGTCTCTCTCCTTCTATTTCCAAGTAAAATCAAGTAATATAATGAGTGGGCCTTTTTCTTCATCCTTTCACCATCACACGTGGCCCACCTCTTCCAACACAAAATATGTAGGCCCAATTATATTAATTTCTCTAGGCCTTTTAATCGTGAATTGTTTGGGCCTGCTACAGGAGTACGGGGCCTGCTGGTCCAGTACGGGACACCCCCGTACTCACTGGAAACTCTTCTTCGACCTTCTTCCGAGCATCCACACCTCATTGTGCAACAGAAACAGCTCCAAAAATACTGAAAATCACTCAAAAACTCATCAAAGCACGAGAGTTGATCATAATATCAAATAAGTGGAAAGATGCATAAATGTGGAGAATTAACCGTGCACAATTGTAATATTAGATGATTAAATGCAAGCACTTATCTCGACTAATCACTATATGCTCTTCAGTGACTTCACACTCCAAACCAATTTTCTTCACAAGATTGATGTATGGAATTGGCTCCCTACTGTTCACCCCCAGAATGTTCCACAAAATCTTTGCCAACTAATTTATTGGGTCATGACAGAGATGCTTTTAACTTTGGTCGTCTTGTGTTTGAACACATTGTTTCCATTGCTAAGCAAACTAAGAGTCATTGGGTTCTTCCATTTTCCTCTCTGATTTAGACATTTGTCGAGCGTTGTGGCATAAAGCTTAATCCTCATTTCGGGGACGCGTTGAGCACTGCTCCACGACCCCTTACCATTAGTGCGAATTTTGTGCATTATCCACTTGATGAACCTTCTGTTAGTGATATAGTGGAGATGCTGTGTAACAAACTAATATCTACTTTTGGGTGTCTTTTGGATATTTGGTTTGTGTTGTGGCATGGTTTATGGTCGTTGCTTGAACAATTGCTTTTTATGTTTTTGCAGGATGAAAGAACCGGTGTGGTTTTTCATGCTTTTTGGATATTATATTTGTTGATGCTTAGTAGTATTATATGAATGGATATTTGTCTTATTGCATGAAATGTTTAATTAGGATCTGTTTTGATTTATTTTGCATGGGAACTTTGATTGATGTTCTTATATGAATAATTTGTCCTTATTTTGATATTTCTTTTGATTTAACTTGTTTTTTGACTACAGGAAATAGTGTTTTCGAACTGAATGTCAAATGAGGAGATTGTTAGGATTCTGAATTGGCATAATTCGAATAATTTCTTTTTTATTTTATTATATTCTTTGTAGGCCATTCAGAAAGGAAGCAAAGACAAAACAAAGGGAAGTTTAATTTATTTGTTATGTTTCCTTATGTTTAATTTACTGAATATTGAGTAGGATATACTGAATACTTGTTTCCTTATATATTGTAGGAACACACTGAAGATGATGTGGACACGCCATGAAGACGGGAAGGTGGCATGAGCACTTATGTACAGAGAATCATGAAGGTAAGAAATCGCTGGTACAAATCCGTCGATCTCGCATATAAGAAAAGTCGTGTTTCTACATGCCTTCAGACCTTTTAAGTTAAAGACAATTTTGGAGATAACGAAGACCTGAAGAAAGCTTACCAACAATGAAGATTTTGAATAGCTTTACCAAAGAAGGATGCATACATATTCAGAATTCTTCACCATTGAATTGTAACGATTGAGAGAGAAAGATCTCGAGACATTATGAGTTTTTGAGATATTAATTTTGATTTTATTTCATAGTCACAGTCGAACTTTAAGTTCATATTTTTTACGAACTGAAAGTGTTTGTATACTTGTAGAGGGATCCGCGATAGGTTTTGTAGACCACGAGTTTTCCTGAAAAATAGCTATGGAAATGAAGTGTAGAGAAAATTAGATTAGAAGGGAGTTCTAATCTCATAAATTCGTACTACACTACGTGTGCACAATCATTTTCTAATGAAAGAGTTCTGAGGGCAGTGAATGGTTCCTGAAGATAATTTTTATAACTTGCTTATGCTTTTGTGTCGTTACATTAATTCTCACTCATACGAAAAATAAATCTTAAAAATCATAGTCTCAAATAAGTTAAGTATCTCATAATTTTATAAGACTTTTTAAAATCTCAAATGAATAACTTTAGACTTTTAAAAGTATTAAAAAAATTTAAAAGACTAAATTAAATAAACTAGCATTTCTGATGTCTTTAAATTTCTTTAGAAATACACAACGAACTTTTCATTTTCATTTTAAATTTTTTCCCTTCTAAGTTCTAGCATGAGATCCCACAAAATGCACAAGAAACACTCTTGAAATAATTTATTGCATTTAATGAAGTCGTCGCTCACAATAACCATATAAAATGGAGATATATCATTAATTATATGTATATCTACTGAAATAATTTAGGAGGAAAATGTTTTGTTTGGTCCTTGGCTTGGTTCAACTGAAGACCATGTTGTGACAAGTTTTGTCGCATGGGTACGGGCAGTCGATTTCCTTCACATTTGCTCGATTGAAATACCAATCTCCAACAGCTTTTGCAATTGCCTGCATGTATATATTGTGGCAGAGATAAATATAAAACCATGTAACCTCATAAACCATCTTCAGAAATTTATTGTTTACAATTTTGTTAGATCAAAATTTCAACTATAAACACTATCATAAGTCTTGTGTTTTCTGTAAATATTAGTTTTTGTTTTATAACGCTTTTACTCTATTGCAATTCCAACTGCCTAAGTTCTAGTCTCCCAAAACACCATTGGCATCTTCAAAGGCCTAAAATTTACAAGCCTACATTGCCAAACACCAAAAGCTACATGCGTAATATTTATATACGAACAAGTTCAAATTGTCAATAACTATAAATTAAATATATTTTAACGGGTAACAATCACAACTTATCCAGGAAGTGGTGGAATAACACATACACATAAAGAAAAAAAAAAAGGAAAATATATGGTATTGATTAATATTTTGTACCTTGTTGCCAATAAGTGGAGAGTTATTGGAGAACCATGTGTCCTGCCTCTCAGATTGACAGTGAGAAAAACAAGAATTTATGAACAATCCACTTTGCCCATATGCAATTAACCCTTTAACTCCATTCAACATATGATTCCTAAAACCTGTTCCAAAAGTTACGATTAGTCGATTAGCCTTTGAAAAATATAAAAAAAAGAATATAAATACAGAACATGTCCTTAAAAACACTGAATAGAAGTATCACCTTGTAAAAATTGGATATTTGACTGTGAACATTTGTTGATGTTCTTTTTACATAAGGCAAAGGTGCCATGAGGATCGGCTGATGCAGGAGCCAAGCTTTGTTGGACCTGAACATGGTCGTCAAGAGAAAAAAAGAAAAGAAAAAAATGGAAAAAAACTAAAAAGGTCCTTGCAACTTGTAACTTTCCTGTCAAGCCAATACTTAAGCACCAAAAATAAAAAAAATAAAAAAATCACTCACTTGCCATGTATCATAGGCAGCGTTGAGAATAAACAGTGGAGTTTTTATTTTGAGGATTAGATTCTCTGGGAAGAAGCACTGGTAGCAAAACAAATACAATTAATTCAACAAAAAAAAAAAAAATCATACATTTGGCTAACAGAAAAAGCTAATTCGGCCTACCGAAGTTGGATCCAAGTGGCAAGTTTTGGGCAAGTTTTTAGCGGCACCCTGTATAAAAAATTAGTCATTTAACTTTACTAAAACCTGTACTTACTAATAAGTAATAAGGAATTAGTTACTACTGATTACATGTAGGCTGACAACACCCGCATAGAAATTTCTGAGTGTGTGCCCACCAGAAACATCAACACTGGAATGCAATGGAAAAAAAGATATGATCGAAATCAAAGAATACAATACAACCCTTGAGTAACATAATATATTAACCAAGACATATAATATAATATAAAACATAAATGTAGCATAAAAGAATTAGAAATTTACGCATCCAGAAATAATCCAGCATCACTAAAGCACTTCACTTTGGTAGTTGCAGGAAATAAATCTCTAAACTCGTCACAGTGTAATATAGTTGATAGTCCACCAGCCGAACAACCAGAGAGAAGGGCCTGAATCAAACATTACATTTTAGTTTTAAATAAATAATTAAAAGAAAAAAAAGATTGATCATGTTACATTAATGATTTTACTTGATTGGCATTTCTCAATCCCTTGGACATTAGGTCTTCGATTGCGGCTTGCCATATGCGTTGCCCTCTAAATTGCAAACCTGCACCCTAAATTAACATGGTTCACATTGACAAATCAATTACGCTTATTCCTTTTATTTTTTCAATAACATTGGAATAAAAAGTGATGGAAATATAATAAACGATGAAAATGTAAACCTTATTTTCGCTATCTCCGGAAAAGGAGCCTCCATCACAATAACGAATCTTAACTCTGTTCCAATTAAAAAAATCTGCATACGTAATATTTGAACGAAGAAAAATTACCCAAAAAAAAAAGGGTTATTCAAAAGAGTAAAGAAAGGTAAAGGTACTCCAAGTGACAAGCAAATGAAACCTCCATGAATGTTCCAAATTCGAACCTGGGTTTTGCGAAGCCTTGTCGCTGAGAATCCCCGTGAATGGAATTTCTTTTTCGAAGTAATTTGATGAGCCGCGTTTCATCTTTTTGCGGTAAACGCATGTTCTTATGTTATTGCACCACCCCCCACCCTGCCACAAATAAATAATGATAGTGTTCAAGTATGAATAGTTTTCAAAAAATTAGATTTATTTATGAAATTGTGTAAGATTTATTTTTGAGCAAGACTTCTAAAATAAAATAATATCTATGTTTTTCTTGCAAGTCAAAGAATTGAAGGGAATATCTATTCTCTCTGTCATTTAGATATTTATTTAAGTCTAGATACTATTTTGTTAAATATGATAAGTATATAGGGCAAATTTCTTTTTCACCCTTTTCACTCCGAAATAAGTGAAGGTGAATTCGAGTGGTTCACGTAGCTGTCGCATATCAGCAGCATGACTGTCGCATATTCACATTAAAAAGTGTGAAGGGTTATGCGAACGCCTTCGCATTTTTAACTTTCGCACAATGTCAGTTGCACAATTATCGCATAATTAACGCATAATGCTTTCGCAGTTTCTGGGATAAAAAAGTTAACTTGTAATCCAGCAGTGTGAAAAACTTATTCATTTTTCAGAACGACGCAGTGTAAGTGACCATTTCCTCAAGTATCTAACAGACTTTATTTATGTATGTAGCTTCTATTTCTATAATCCTTGTTTTGATTATTAGTAGGGAGATTGAGTGTTTAAGGAAAAAAATAAAAGCTGATCGAGGAAGATCATATATGAAGATCTCGACTTCAAGATTGGAAGATCTCGTCTAAGTCTTGATGAAATCATAAGGAAGCAAATCGGCTCCAAAATGAAAAGAGGAACTAAAGACTTCTTACCTTGAGAAGGTTATATATAAGTCTACGGCGACTCAATTGAATACTGCGGCAATAATTATATATCCTCATATTCTTAGACTCCATTGAGTGTTTGTGAGCGTTTTGTTTGTCTTTATTTTATTCAGTGATTATTTTACAAACACTTTTAGGGCTTAAGGATTAAAAATTTTTGTAGCTAGGAGTGATCCATAGCTATTTGTAGAGTGCACGTTTGGTGGCGGAAAAGTAGTTAATAGGGTCGAATATAGTATTTGCTTGATTAGGAGGGAGTCCAAGTCGTGTAAGTCCAAACAGTATTTTTTGCGCGCAAACCGATCTATTAATGAGAGAGCTAGTGGTAGTGAGGTTACACCATCGGAGGACTCTCTATCTTTGAATAAATGGAAGGTTAAAGCTGGCAAGGCCATGTTCGCTATCAAGACCACCATCGAGGAAGAGATGCTAGAGCACATTAGAGATGCGAAGACACCGAAGGACGCATGGGACACATTCGCGGGGTTGTTCTCGAAGAAGAACGACGCGAGGTTGCAACTTTTGGAGAACGAGCTTCTATCCATCACGCAACGAGACATGACGATAAACCAGTGTGCTAAGGTAAAGTCTCTTTGTCGTGAAATCTCTAAATTAGATTTTTCTGCTGGTATGTCGGATTCTCGGATAAGGAGAATAATCATTCATGGATTGAGCAAGAATATAGAAGTTTTATTGCTGCCGTGCAAGGTTGGCCAACCCAACCTTCTCTCGTAGAGTTGGAAAATTTGTTAGCTGACTAAGAAGCGTTAGCTAAGCAAATGTTCCAAGTCTCATCCAAGAATGATGAAGAATTATTTTTCGTAAAGAATATCAGAGGACACAATAAAAATTATTATTGGAGGAAAAGAAACGGCGCCGACAAAGATGAAGACGAGAGGAGTGCTCATTTAGGGGGAACATAGAGAAAAGAAAATTGGAGCGAACAAACTCAAGAAAATAGAAGATTTGAAGGAAAATGCTATAATTGTGGAAAGAAAGGCCACATAGCGAGGAATTGTTGGTCGAGGAAGAAGCCAGCGGAAGGAAATGCAGTCACGTCGGATGAGGCACACAAAAGTGAAGACGAATAGGATCTTGAAGCACTGTCAGCTGTAATTGAAGAAGAAGAAGTTGGTGAAGAAGTCGAGATGGATTTAACGGCAACGGTCGCTGAGCTTGACTCAGATGATGAGTGGATAAATAACTCTAGAAGCTCAAGTGACGAAACAAAAGACATGAAGGAATTATCAAATTCGGTCAAGTATAGTGAAGAACGTACAGTGACAGTTGACAACTTGATGCTGCCAATCTCCGACACTAGTGAAAAAGAATCGGCTAAGGAAGGTAGAGTTGAAGACGAGCTAATAAGTCACGGACAAGTCAACAAGCATTGGATAAGAGTAGAAGATCAGTCAAGTGTCAAGAACCCACAATCCCATAGATCAGTGAGAGTACGAGTACCAAGCCCAAAGTACACGAGGAAAATATTTACAAGCTCAAACTTATGTGAAGATGCGTTTCTCGACGTAAGGTGGCCGATAACAACGAACGAGCAAAAGTCGGTGTTGAGGGGGAGTGTTAAAATATCAACACCTCCTTTTGCGAAGGACCCGGAAGCATCTAGAACAATCTGGAAAAATGTGGAACGTCGTGGAACATTGTGGAAGGTTCTGGAAGCATCTAGAACGACTCGGAAAAATGTGGAAGGTTCCAGAATATTGTAGAAGGATCTAGAAGCATGTGGAACGTTTGGGAGTAATGTGGAGTCTTCTAGAGCCTTCCCAAATATTGTAGAGAACTGTAGTAGGGATATGTGTGTAGGAGTTTCGTAGAAGTATCTAAAATACCCAAGACATTAGATGTTCTAGAGAATTCCTTTAGAGGAGGTGGTGGCTATAAATAGAGGAGACCACCTCATTTGCAATGTATCCCAATAATCCAAGCATCTAAGAGTCTAAGTAAACTAGTGTGTGAGTGTCATAGTTTGTGTGTTTTGGTCTTGATAAGTGAAGTATTGTATCTTGGTCCATATAGTGTTTGTGTAATTACTTTGTTAATCTAATAAAGTAATTACGTTAGTGAGTGTCCCCAACCCAACACACCTTACATCTTTATTTCTCCCCCATTTATATTTCAATTTGGAATTAATTGAATTTGCACTTTCATCCACCTTTGAGGTAGAAAATTGGCTCTACAAAAATAAATTGTTGGAGGATTTCCCGTAAAACAATCCACCATATCCAGCATCAAGCACAGATATGTGGAATGATTAATATTTTTTTTTTTTTTTGTTTTTTGTGTGTTTATTGTCTTGAAATAGTTACAAGTTCATGTGAAACAATAAATGACCAATCCTTAAACGACTACATTCTCATTTCATCAGAAACTCAAAGTTAAATAAGAAACTTATTAAGGCTATAATCAAAGACAAACCTCTAAATTGACTATCCAATTATTTGCCCCTGATCCAAATCCACGATGCAAGTGATAACCGGGTAATGTCCCATCCAGACACACTTGAAAATTAATCCAAAGGAAAGATGTTAGCGTTGTTATAAGCAATCAGATAAATGAG
>BKCP01005838.1:46721-68186 GCA_008636005.1 Striga asiatica | reverse complement strand
AAATCCAAAAAAAAAAAAGAAAAGAAAAAAGAAAAAAAAAACTTTACCAGCTTCTTTAGCTGCAGCTCCATGAATAAGAGTGAGTCCCACCATTAATGCACCAGGAGGAGCTGCATATGTTTCATTAATCTCATTAACAAAAGCTTCATCAACCTCAAAACTCTCGGCTCTACATTTGCTCCATACAACTAAAATCGGAACAATAATAACCACCCAAAACCCAATGAACCTCCCTCTGCTTCTCATTTTCAAACCTCTCCTAGAAAAAAATAAATAAATAATCTTGTGACAAAAACAAGCTTCAATAGAGTTTATAGGGCACTCGTGAATGCGGACCCAACAGAATACATTTTATAAGGCAATACAAAGAGCGTTGTTTACATGAGATGTGTTAAATCTAAGAAGACAGATAAAGAAATAAATCTGTGTCAAAATAACAGAAAAATCTGGTGTAATAGAACACAGATTTTGTCATAATTTAGTTGTACTAGTAAATATCCTGTGCAAGAGATGTACATAAAATATTATAAGTAATATTTGAGAATTTAATATTAAAATCTTAGATAATGAATAGGGGTGGCCAGTCACGGGTCACAGCCCGCCCCGCCGGGCCCACGGGCCTCCCTTGAGTGACCCTTAACCGGCCCGCCAAAAACTAAGGGTTGGGCCCGTGAACCGGCCCGGTCCCGGACCCGTCCCGGTCCTACCCCGACCCGGTCCCGGCCCGGCACCAGACCGTCGGGACCAAAAATGAAAACAAAAGACCCGTTTCCGACCCGTAAAGCCATGGTTACGGTCCTCGGAACCGGCAACCACGGGCCGGTTGCGGGCCGAGCCGGGACCGGGACCATGGGCCAGTCCGGCCCGTGGCCATCTCTAATAATGAACATATTACATTTTTAAAATTTAATCATTAGGAAAAATAAATTAATGATTGTTTATTATTATGAATAATTGTTTATTATCATTAGATAATAGCAGTTTGATTATTATTATTATTATTATTATTACAAAAATAATTGTTTATAAGATTCTAAAATTGTTTGACTATTTTATTAAAACAATTTACTAATTGTTTTTAAAGAAATTTTTTAATGAGATACAAAAGAAAAAGATAATATTGATGTTAAAATAGATAACTTGAAACAATTGTTTATAATTATGCAATTTGTATTTATTGTGAATTATTATTAGTTGGTATTAGCATTAATTATTATAATATAATAGAAAAATAATGATTACACTCAATAGGATGTATTAATGTGAGAAGTAAAAAACATTAATGATAAATTTTGTAACTGAAAATGGAGGAAAAATTTTAGAGGTTTTATTAAATAGGTTTTCTTAAATGCTATTAGCTAGTAATTATATATATATAGATTAAATATATATTAGTGACGTAGCGAAAGCCTAACCAAAGGATAAAACAAGTGAAAGACTTTTAAATATTTTTATTAATCAAATTCAACCGATTGAAATACAAGAGAATAGAAATATAACTCCTAAAAAGTCTTTATCTTGTCAAGTAAAATATAATTAAATATCTTTTCTAATTAAATAATTTTGCTAACAAATCTAAGACTAAAATACTAATATTAAATAAAATAAATAAATAATTAAATTAAAGATTCTAAAGATCATACTTTTTAATACAAAAACAGCGACGCTCCGCTCCGACGAAAGTTTCTCTCGGCCTTTAACCTAACAGCCGCTCCGCTCAATCTATCGTTTTGACCTCTTCCGGTGACGGCGACGCCGTCTCTGCGGCCGTCGCTGGCCGCCCATCCTCCCTTGCCGACGATTATCCTTGGTCTGTAGCCATAGCAACCTCTCTCGTCTCTCGTCATGTGGTGGGTGGAGCAAGGCGGCGGTTCCGATCGTCATCCGGCGGTGTCCTCGTCGCTGCTGGTTGCGATTGGGAGTGTCGGTAAGTTCTCTCTCTCTCTTGCTCTGGTTTAGTCTGGAGGAATTGGATTTTGGAGAGTTTGGGGGTTAGGGTTCAATTGGGGCTCCGAGACTTCTCCGATGGGGTCGTCTGAATGGGCTTGATTTGGCCCGATTGGGTGTAGTGGTTCTGAGTATTGGTGTGGGATTGGGTCGATTAGCTGGGGTTCGGCTCCGGCTGGGTAGAGGGCAGAGGTGGCGAGAGGGTGTTTGTTCGTCTGGGGCTGTGGATAAGGGTCGGCGGTGGTTGGGTGGGGCTTTGGTGGCTGCTGTGTCAAGTGGTCGTCGCCGGAGTTGGAGTTCGGGCAGGTAGCCGCTATCCTGGAGCAGCTCATTTTGGGTTGCGTGGGATCCGGTATTCTCGGCTAGGGCTAGTGGTGTTAGCCTTATTCGGGTTGCTGGTTGGGGTGGCTGGGCCTGTTCTCCTCGGTCAGTGGGTGCTGTCCGTTGGTTGGGTTCGGGGGCGGGGCCCTGCCTCTTGTTAGGCCTGCGGCAGTTTCGGGGGCTCGGGCTTGGCCAGGGACCTTTCCTGTGGTCAGTTGTAGCTGCTTCTTCGGCTTAGTTGTCTCTCCGGGAGAGGGTCGTTTTATTTTGTTTAGTGTGTTCGTCATGTGTACTCCTTTTGGTTTGTTTGTCGTTTTCTTTGTTCCGTGTGTTTGGTTGTCTTTGTTTTGGAAATGAATACAGGCTAGGCATTGTGCAGTGGCTCTGTTATTTATTCTCCTTTATTTTCGGTTGTGGAGTTCTCTAGGCCGCCATGTGCGTGTCCTCTCAGTTTGCTATTNGATCATACTTTTACTATAGGAAAAGAGTGCTTATTTCTTTCCTATGAGGCCAAATTATTTTTGTTTTCTTCTTTTTAAAGAGATGGTTATATTAGTATATTCTTTTATATTTTGGAGATATAACCAAGACAAAGATTTATGGTGTGAACATTTGACGTCGCAAGTATTTTCGCCGGGCATGCATTCTGCATGTGTGGATGCCGAAAGGTGATACACAAAGGCACATGTGCCCAACGTTACGTTTGGAAACGAATTAACAAATTAACAGGAAAACCCGAAAACTTCAATTATATATGCATTTTTTTTTTCTCCTTTGCATTCCTTTTCTAAGAGCATCCCAAATGTTGTGGGACTAAATTAAGTTTTACATTTAGTAATATTATAACTTTTCATCCTCCAAAGTACAATGTATTCATGGAAAAATATCAAAATTAGTCCCGTTGTTTTTGGTGTTTTCTACTTTTGGTCCCATTGGAATGGTATTTCTCAAAACCAGTCTCTTAACTTTTTAAATTCAATCAAAATAAGGATAATTATTGCCGGAACTACCTTTTCTGGTCCAAAAATAACGCGTCATGCCGACGTGTCTAAATAATATTACAGTTGGTCCATATTACTCCTGCGTAGCGAATGACATGGAAAAATATCAAAATCAATCCCATAAATATCGAGATATTTCAATATTGATCCCACTAAAAAGAATTTTTTTTTTTTCATTTTCACAATTGAAAAAAAAAATCTCATTGTCAAGATTTAACCATATTTCTTTATTTTCTTTCCATAATATCATAAACCGAAATATTTAATCTTTCCATAAGATATTTTCAAATATTTTAAACATTCTTAAAATCAGGATAATATAAAAGTAAACATGTCGATTTTAAAATGCTAAAAACAAAATTTATGTAATCAAATAATTTTCTTGCAAATGCTACAAACTTTACAAACAAATGACATGACCATTTTTATTCTCATAAAATAATGAAATAAGAAACTAAAAAATATTTGTATATAGTTGTGAATTTGCAATAAAATAATAATAATAATAATAAATGAAAGAATGAAAGGATGATAGAGAAAATGAAAATAAAAAGTAAATGTATTTTACAAACATGATGATGCATATCAAAATACCATGATATTAAGGATATCTTATAAAACGGTATTTGGAGTATTTTCATCCAATGCACATTTTGTATGAAATCAAGTGCCCTTACAAATAAATTCCTTCAAATAATTTTTGGTACATTATTTATTTGATAAAATGGTATTTTTTTTTATTCTGTATTAACTGAAATATTTTCCGCATTAGTACAAATTTTGTATGCCTATGAAAGAATTTCAGGATATTCGTATATCAACATGTGTCTAAAAAATAATAAATATCCTCTAATATTCAAAATTTAACTTTATGAAAATACTCCTATATCGTTTCATAAAATGTCCTTAAATGCCGTGGTATTTTGATATGCATCACCCTGATTCTAAAATGCATTTTCTTTTTTGTTTTTCTTTTTTCTATCATCCTTTCATTACTTTTTGAAATATATGCATAACTATACATAAATATTTTTTTGGTATATCATTATTTTATAAGAATGAAAATGGTTATGGCAATTTAATTGAAAATATCTTTATAACTACTATTTATATATATTACTTAAAATATTTTTCCTACGATATTACCGAAATATTAATAAAGATTGTGTAAATATTAATAATAAGAATAATTTTCTTAATGTTAAAAATTAAAAAAAAAATAGTTTTTTAATAGGACCGATATTGGTACATCTCTATAATTATGGGACTTATATTGATATTTTGCCATGTCATATGCCATGCAAGAGTTAAATGGACAAACTGTAATATTATTAAGACACGTCGGCGTATGTGTCATTTCCAGGCCAGAAAAGATACTTCTGGAAACAATTGTCTTTATTTTGATTGAATTTAAAAGGTTAGGAGACTGGTTTTGGGAAACACCATTTTAATATGACCAAAAGCAGAAAACCCGAAAACAACAGGACTAGTTTTGATATTTTCCCATGTAATCACACATGTTGAGGTGTTGTGGACATAATTAAAACATCTCCAATGCTCTAATGTTGTTATATAATCTAAATATATGTGTGATTATTTTTAAATAGTAGTTGTTTCCGACAAAAAATATTCTACTTACTATATCTAGAAATAAATTAATTAATGTAGGGTATAATGTGGGCGAAATAATTTTTGATATTTGATGGTTGTTTCTATTTGAAATAAATCAATCAATATATGATACAAAGTGGACAAAATCATATTTGGTATTTGATGTTTGTTTCTATGAAAATATATTAATCAATATATGGTGTAACATGAGCTAATTTATTTTTGGTACTTGATGGCTGTTACTATAGGAAATAAATTAATCAATATATGGTATAAAGTGAGTGAATTTATTTTTAGTATTTGATGGATACTTTTATGAGAAATAAATTAATCAATGTATGGTATAAAGTGAGTGAATTTATTTTTGGTATTTAATGGTCGTTTCTATGAGAAATAAATTAATCAATATATAGTATAAAGTGGGCTATTTCATTTTATGTATCTGAGTGTCATTTTTATATTTGGTAGGAAATGTGTTGTTATTAATAAATGTCCGAATTTATAGCATAACGTGAGCGATTTTATTTTGGAATGAAATGTTCGAATTTAAATGGTGTGTATATATATATATATATATATATATATAGGGGTTGGTTCAAATAAAAACTAGTCTTGGTGTAACAACCGTGAGAACCATATTTGGTGCTATTTTTAATTGTGTATGATGCTATTTTTAATCTCACATGGTGCTATCATTTTTACAAATGCTAACATAAATTGTGTTGCTATTTTTAATAAAATACATCATGATTAAAAATAGCACTAAAATACATTCAATCATAGCACTATATACAATTAAAAATAGGGGTTCTCACGGTTCTCACGCTAGAACTTAGTTCTCATTTGAACCAAATCCTATATATATATATATATATATATAGAAATGTGTTTTAAAACTTTAAAAATAAAATAAGTGGTATGAATTTTATTTGGTATAGGTATGAAAGTCGAAAGTTAGGTTGATTTGTTATGCTATTATTTAACCTAAACAATATAAAAAATTAAAAAGATAGAAAGAGAAATAATCATAGTATAAGAAATATAAAATCAGTTAAAGTATGTAAGTAAATACATAATTATTTACCTATGTGCAGGGGCATAGCCACCCATGGGCTAGGGTGGGCTCCACCCCCAGGTAAATAATAATAAAAAAAATAATTTACATTTTAGGTTATTTTTGGTAGATAATCCCATGTATTTCTGTGTTAGTCCAATTATTTGAATTTGTCCAATAACATAAGTCCAAAATTTTTTGAGGAATTTATACCTCATACTATCATATATATTTTATATTACATATTTGTAATCAATTAATATTTATTTGCAATGATACAAAATCACCCCAACATATTTACACATATACCAGATTTTGTAAGTTATTAATTATGATTTAAATATAGAATTGAATCAATTATTGATTAAGTGAGATAATTAATACCTTTTTCTTTTCTTTTCCCTTTTTCTTTTCCTTCTCCGTTTTCTTTTCTTCTGCAACATCCTCCCACGGGCGCTACCCTGTCTCCACGGCCCTCCCCATTTCACCATCCTCGCTCTAGGTGGCCGCTCAAATCCACCCCAAATCCCTCTCGCCGCCAATAGTCATATCCACAAACCCAATGCACATCAACCTAAATCACCTCAGAGAGCTCTACGCGGCCTGCAACCTATCCGGCCATCGATTCCCCGCCATCGATGATTCCGGGGATTGATTGGAGAAGTCTAATGTATTGTTGGGCTGTTGAGATTGTTGTGATGAAAACGGAAAAGTATGTTTTAGTATTGTGGCAAATTTGGTGCTTGTGCTGGAATTTTTTTGTGCGTTCTCTCTTTATTATTGTTATTGTTTGTCTACAGTTGTGTAAATGTTCGTTAATATTTGTTCTCCTGGACATGTTTAACATGCTCATAAAAAATGGTTTGATGAAAATTGGTGTGAGGGACTTGGATTATAATTAGCAGAAAGTCTAACAATGACAGGCCCCTACTTCTCCCCTACTCCTTTTTGAGGTTATCACCTCTCCCTTTTGAGGGTTTCCTTTGAATTTGATCTGCCTCAAGCTCTTGCTCCAGTCAGAATTGATTAATCGTCTGAATTGGAGTGTGCATCTCCATTGTGAAGTATAATTATCTCTATAAAGTGTAATTTATTTGTTGGCGCCGAGGGAGAAGAGGAATATCTTCCGGAGGATGTTTTCCTCAATTACCGCCGGCATAAGAGGGTTTCGGCATCGCCATGATTGGGGGAGATGATTGGTTGGTTGTAGGAAAATTGAATTTTGTTTCAATTTTTTAGGGATATTGAACTGTGTGTAGATCAGTTAGTGCGTTGAAATTTGCAGACTTTGGATTGTAGTATATGTACAGTATATGTTCACAGCAGTATATGTTGTGTGTATAGACAGACAATATAGACAGACAGTATATGTGGTGTGTATATGGAGTATATGTTATATATATTAGAAGATTTTTTTGTACACTGTTCAATATATGTTATGTGTTAGAAACGAATTTGACAAAGCATAAACTGATTTTTTTTTATTTTTTTTTCGGAATATGTGTGGTTTATATTCAGTATATTTTCGGTATATGATAAAGAAATTTATCGCGAGACATAATTTTTATGTATAAAATCAATTCATAGTTAGTATAAACGGATTGCAACATATACTGAATATATACTAACATAAACACAATATATACCACCTGACAACTGCGTGAATTAAAGAATTCCAGTGGGCCACATATACTGAATATATACTAACATAAACGCAATATATCGGTTTTTCTATAAACCAACAATTGGCTCCATAGTGGAGCCAACCTTCTATATACAACAAGTGATCCTACCATATTAATAAAATTATATTAATGTTATTTAAATAATCAAAGAATATGGTAGATTTACTTGTTGTATATAGAAGGTTGGTTCCACTATGGAGCCACCTGTTGGCTTCATAGCAAAACCGCGCAATAAATACCACCTACAGTTGCGTGAATTAAGGGATTCCAGTTGTGCGAATTTAGAAATTAAATGAGTAAGTTATTTATTTCCACTTCTCTCTCTTATGAGTCAACGTTTTTTTGTATGGTAACTGAAATCAAGTAAATCTCCAATTAATTCAATAGTTTTAGATACATATGCAATTAAATTTATAATAGCTGCAAAATCGCAAATAAATTTAAATCTTGTAGGATAGATAAAAATTTCCAAAAATTTGGGGGAATTTTTATGTTTACCACAAGATTTTAAAATATTTGCATTTGTACCAAGGTGTAGATTTTATTGCGTTCCTACTAAATGCATTACATTTATTAGTGAATAATCAAATTTCAGTTACCTTTTATATGAAACGTGTTCTTTAAATTGCGCATGAATGGGGGACATTGGATTTGTACTACAGAAAACAAGGTATGGAGACAGCGTCGGTCGAAGTATAGCTATCTCCTCTAAAAAGAACGTGTCAGCCCGAAAATCAACAGGATTACCGTTCGAACATGCTCTGGAGTTCCCCGCCTTTCTGGCAACCAGTGCCGACTTGTCTTCCATCTAACCCTTCTAGTCTATAGCCACTTGAACAGCGAGCGGGATACTAAGACGAAGGTCCGGTTTGCTATCTGCAGGTCGGTCGTGCTGGAAGGTTCACTGGTCATATACGCCATAGTACGATTGCTAACGTACCAAGCAAAGCGAAGGAAAGTGAAGACGGTACTCCAACAATGAATCAGCAGAGGGATGAGGAGATTGTTTCAACACAAAATAGAAAGATAAGGAATTTGCATCTCAAACAACGTCTTCTTCCAAATACCTATAAAATACACAATCAGGATTATATACAGAAGATATACTCTTTATATACAGACGATATACAGAAAATACACAACATATGTACAGAAGATAAATCGATCTTGTTATTATATACAGAAGATATACATAACATATACAGAAAACGCATTAGACCACAAAATTCAAATTTCAGCTCGATTTATATACAGAATATATACAAAAGATATACACAAGATTAATTCGCCTTTAATTAAATGTGCAAACAGATCGTTTTCTTACATGTTTGCCTGAATTTAATTTCTCAACAATAACTGATCGTGTGTTGCTTTCATGTAAGGGAGGAGAGAGAGAATTTAATTTCTCACAAGATTAATTCGATTTTAATCTTGTACAGATCATTTTCTTACATGTTTGCCTGAATTTAATTTTCTCAACTTGTTCGTGTGTTGCTTTCATGTAAGGGAGGAGAGAGAAAATCTTTAAATTACGCTGATCATGTAAGGGAGGAGAGAGAAAATCTTTAAATTACGCTGATCATGTAAGGAAGAATGAGAAGAAGAGATAGGGAGGAGAGAGAGAAAAACTACCTTTAATTACGTTGATCAGTTCATTTCATCTTTAAATTAAGCATATTTTTAAAATATGATAATTTTATAATTAATGTCATACATCTAGTAATTTTGCAAATAAAAATTATATGTTATGTGCAGGTGTGATTTACTCAATAATTTTTTGAGTTAGCCCAACAATAAAAGCCCAAAAGATTAATACCTTTCGTTTTCTTGGCCCACTCATCCATCCCACTTCTCAATCCATCCATTAGTCTTCTTCTCCATCTCCATTAGAACGGCTGAAAGACAAAAAAGAAAAAAACAAAAAACAAAAAAGATTCCGCCGGCTTCACTCCTCCTCGCCACCAATCCCACGACACGCCCGGATTCAGTCTTCTCGCCTTCAATTCCACCGCCTAGGCCCCGACCTCAGCCCCCGGCTTCACTCCTCGCCGCCAGTCCTCCACGGCTCCACCAACGCACCGCCGGACCCAGTCCACGACCGCTTACCTCGCTGGTAAGAAATCGAACATTCACTTGTGACCTAGATTGGACAGAATCGAGAATTAGATTGATTTTTGATGTCTTGAAATCTTTATTTTTTGTCCGCCTAGCCTAATTATCAACAGTGTTTAATAATGCTTTTAATTAATTGGGAACAGTTTTGATTATCTTTTGGTGTTACTAGTGTTCATTAATCTGAATGTCCATTTCTACCATTTTAAGGAATAGTAAAAATAGTGAAAACTATTTTAAGGTGTGAATTGGACTTTGTTGGTTACCATTATTTCCTTAAATACTATTGAGGCTAAACTAGGGGATTATCGGGCATTGAGGTGCTTTCTTACCAATGTTGTTCAACAAACCCATTTGGTGATATTGGGCATTGATGTGATTTTGATGGGGTGGAAAAATGGTAGAATTTGATTTTGCTTACTTTTGATGCTAATATGTTTCAATTTGAAATTTATGTTAAAGTTGATATCACATGTTTTTCGCATAATTATACTTGTTAATGCTTGTTGATCATGTACTCGATCCTTTTAAAGGTGTGGGATTGTGTACAAAAGCCCACAATGCATTCTTGATTACCTTTTTCTATTTTATTATTTTTTAGTTTGCTTATATCACCCAAATGCTTGATTCCATTATTATTTACATTGAAAGGGAGTTGAGCGAAAAGATTAGTAATGATATTATAATCGCCGAGTTTGAATTTAAAAAGAATCGGAGATCGCAATTTCATTAGCATTTTAAAATCCTAGCTCCGCCCCTATATATTGTTAGCCCCTGCTCGTCTCTATTTGCAGCTAGGATGCACTGTTCGGGTAAGCAAAAATGCTTCCCGGCACAAACGGACACTTTTAGGTAGAAGAAGAAGATATTGAACAAAACAATGTATGGAGTATTCAGTTTTTGCTATGTGTTTACAAATAAAAACTGCACCCCTATTTATAAGAACTAAAAACAACTATCCTAGTGACTTTCCTAGAAATTACTTAAGCTGAAAATTCTGCCCATAATGGCTGCCATGAAAGTGCAATGAAAATGTAATGAAAGCGCAAGGAAGTTGTACTTCACTAACAAGGAAACTGCAGGATTATATCTTACATATATGTGTATGTTTACATTAGTTCGTTCACCCATGTTACTTTAAATTCCATGCACCATTGTTATTTAGTCCGTGCATGTACTTTAATTCCACGTACCATTAATTATATTTTCAATATATATGTGTGTTTTAGTTCATATTTAATTAAATATCAAGTATTATTTTACTCAAGGAAAAACATTTAGCTTAGTTATCATATTTGGTCATAATAAATTATTATTTTATATATAGATAGGAAATTAAACTATTTGAACTATAAAATTTAGGATATTTTGCAACGTAAGACCTTATCTTAGTACAAAGTTAAATAAAATTTCATAAATTATAAAAAGAAAATTATGCTAAGTCATAATTAGGAGGTGCACAATAATTAGTATATATATAACTTCAAGCACCATCTTCATGTATTATTTGCCGAAACATTTTTTTGAATCGGTTATTGCAAAACCCTAGAACAAAAGTGGGATAAATCAAAGAATTTGGAAAGAATTTCTCTCGCAAATGACTAGAAGATGGGGTATCTATATAGGGCTCGAAACCTGTTTCAACCAGGTGAAACCGGCCTTAAACATGGTATGGGGAGTAATTTGACAAACCCGTATGTTTCTGGTGGTGGTTTGTAAAAAATAAATAAATAAATAAATAAATAAAATAAATAAATAAATAAAACAATTTATATGTTGTAGGACAAAATCTCGATAGTTCGGATGACAAAACGTTTTTTTCCTTAATCATTTCTAATAGGTATTGAGAATGGAATATTTATTTGTACGCTAAGGGAGACGCATTCTTTTGGGATTTTGAATGACTTTTGGAGACTTTTTAAGATTAAAAACTTTTTAAGATTTTTCAAATTTTGGAAAAATCATATGAAATTTTAAGTTTGGAGGTATTTGGAGTGAGATTTCCTATAAGATTTTATTTTTAAAAAAATATAAACAAATATTAAAAAGTCTTAACAAATGATAGTCTATTAAATATCTCAAGATATTGTAAGACATTTTTAAATCGAGACTTTTAAAAGGGAGAAATTTCATGTCAAGACCCAACTGTTTGAAATTGCATCAATTTAAGGATTGAATATTCTTATTTCTCAATAGAAGACTTACATTTTAGGTTATTGTTAATTTAAGGCTCACTTTTTAGTTAACTTCTCATTGTAAGACCCAACTGACTTTACTTTTTGACATAAATATGTGAACCAATTAGCTTCGCTTTATGAGATAGTTATGTGAACAAAATATATATATATTTTTTTTGTAATTTACATTTTACATACATATAATAAAAAAGTAATAAATATCTTTAGTAAAATTTTCTTAATAAGAAAAAACTATATAAATTATTTATGCAAAAGTTTAATAATGATTATTTTAAAAAATTGATAAGTGAATTGAAAAATACGCAATGGAAATATTATTTTTATTAATAATCTAAATATGTAATAAAACTAAAAATATTTAAATACGATCCACAAAAATATATCATTTTCAGCCAATAATGGCATGATATCAACTTTTGCGTTCAAAAAGAAAAGTTGAAATCATGAAAAGCTAAAATAAAGGCAAAATTTTTTAAATATTATTTTTTTAGTTTTTTTTACATATTTATATTAATTAATAAAAATAATTTTTTAATTACATATTTTTCAAATTATCAATATTTTAAAATATTAATTATTAAAATTTTGCATCATTGTAATTTATGTAGTTTTAGTTTCTTATTAATGTAATTTTACTAAAGATGTTTATTATTTTTTATTATAATTGAGAATAACCTAAAATATAAACCTTCTAGAAAAAAAATAATAAAATTCAAGCATATAATTACAAAAAATTTAAACCTATCCATAGAATTCCTTCTTTTAAAAATGTTAAAATTTCTAAATTAAAAATTATAAATCTCAGATATTACACCTTAAATTTCAATTTTGTGATCCCTAAGCCCTGTGTTTGTTGTGCTTAGAAACTGAAAGCCGTGATGATGAGCAGTTCCTGGCAGCAGAAGGAGCTCCTACTTCTCGTTCTGTACGCCGTCATTTTCTATGCCATTGTTATTCGTCGTTCTCTGCGGCTCTCGCATGGTACCTCAGCCCAATGCTTATGCTACTCGAGCGTGCTCGTGTTGTTCTTTTTCTGAATAAGGTTTTTATGCTGATTTGGTTGCAGATCATGATGCCAAGCTTTATGGACTGCGCCCAGGATGGATTGGGAGTCTGCCTAATGTAAATCACTTTTTCTCTTTGTTTTCAATGAGTATTTTCTTGTTATTATTGTCACAATTTTCCCCAGTTGAGAAAATTGCTTTTGTGACCGGGTTATTTTAGTTTGTGAATTCTTTGGAAAAGCTATTATTATTATTATTTTTTTTTTCTTTTGCATAAGTGGACAAATCATTGCTTCTTGATTTGAGAAATGAGCATTTAGATGAAACATGGATCATTTTCTTATTCCATGTCACTTTAAGCAATCAGGTAAAAATGTTTAACATAGAACCTTTTAAGTTTGAAGCAGTCAATTAGAATAATCTCAATTTTAAAGTTTGAAATCCGAGGAGAACATCAAGAATCAAACAAGGGTAGTAAACTCGTGTACTGGATGAAATCTGGTCTCTTGTTTCAGTTACTTGATACTTGATATCTCTGGTTGGTCCATATAAACCAAGTTTAGAAAACTTTGTTAACTAGTCATATATGGCTTTTAACTTCATATTCTTTCTCTCCATCTTCTTTTAAGGATGCCTCCGATGCCCAATGGAGAAATTTCAGGGGGAACTTGCTCACTCTCACCATGGTGTTTGTTATATTTACATTGGTTGCCAAAGTGCTTAGATCATCGTTTTCTTTGAAAGCAAAGGGGATGTCTGTTGTCTGGACTCTGATCTCCTTGGCTTATCTATCATATCTACATGGAGCCTGGTAAATACATTGATGCGTTGTAAGGATTATGTATGTTATGCTGATACTTTAGTTGTTGTGCTAAAGGTTAATATTCCTCCTCCTTTACAGTATCATGTTTATAATTGCTATTGCTTCGGCTAATTTCTTCCTCGTAAAGGTGTGTTTCCCTTGACCTTTTTATTTTTCTTCTTTGTAATTGCTACAACATTTCATGTATCTTCACTAGTAAATGTGAAAAAAAAGAGTTGTTAATGAGCCTAATGCAACACCCCACCTGTGCTGCATGATGAGTTATTAACCGCATGACATGATTGGTTTGATTTTGGATCTTATATGTTGTGATCTGAGGCATTAATGGTCTTGTAAGAGTAGTGAAGAATGAAGATATCATGCATATGGTCTATGTGTTGTATTTAAATAGAGACTAGATTTCTTTGATTTGATATATTTGGTACATGCTAATTAGTTTGGCAGGAGGTCTTGTTGGTGGGATTACACACACCCACATTAGTGTTACCTGAACATTTTGCTAATGTTGTATTGTATTTTTCAGATATGACTTCAAGTTGTAACTTTTGGGATCCTATATCTTGTCAAAAAAGCTTCTAATCTTGATCACCAGATATTTGATTCTGCAGATTTTTGGAAGGACAAAGTACTTCTCACTTGTGCTTTGGATTTTTAACTTATCATTTCTTGTATGTAATCGTATTTATGAGGGATACAAATTCTCCAGTTTTGGGTAAGTGGTTTTAGGCATCTCCTGAACTTATTCTACTTTCAAATTCAAGGTTTAAGTGCTTTATAGTCCTGTTTCTATTTTTATTGGTTCAGACAACACTGGGCTTTCTTGGATTACTTCCGGGGCACCTTCAGATGGCATATATGCTTCAATTTTGGTATCCTTTATCTTTCTTCTTTTGGAACCTCTGCAGCATCTTCCTGTCAATCTGATGTATGCACATTTATGATCACACACCCTTCATTGCTTCATTATTCGGACAACAGTATACACCATTTGCCATCGTATGTTTTTGTGTCCGTATATGGATCATGGAGAAAATCAGAAAAAGTTCCATATGTCAGCCCTTTAAGTCCTCATCCTGTGTATTACTGCATATGATTTCTTAGTTGTCGTAATAAAAAACATTGCATGCATGCATATTCTTTAACATGCCTTATGGCCCTTGATTTTACACCCTTTCATACTAATTCTCTTTATATGTGTTTGGCTATTTTTTCTAGTTGTACTGCGTATGATAAGCTTTGGATATGACTACCATTGGACTGACGAAAATACTCGTTTTGATCGAAAGGTATAGATTAATTTCTCTGACAATACCATCCTTCAAGGCTTTTTGATCAATTCATCCCTGACACCCTTTTGCTTGGAGATACTCTCACCTCCTACGTATGCATTTTAGGATTACACAAATTATGTCATTCTCACGCAGGAAATGCTTCGTAACTGATTTCCAGGACCAAAGTATTCTTCTATTGATATCTCAGCGCACCTTCTACCTTTACTATTATACCCACCATCTACTTTTTACTGATGGTGTTCTGAACACTGTTAATTGAGATAATAAAGCTCTAAATCCATGAGCTGAAGCTTTATCACACTTCGTGATATAATGCATTTGACATTCATATAATTATGGACAAAATGTTGTGAATATGACTCCATTTCTCTGATTCAAAAAATCTTCCTTTTGATTAGAGATGTTAAATGGTCCTTAGCCCAACGGTCCGGCCCGTTTAGCCCAGAGAAAAATAGGGTTAGGGCCTTTTATTGGCAGCCCGTTTAAATCCAGGCTTTTTAGGCCCGGACCGTTTAGCTCGAAGCCCGCTAGGGCTAGCCCGAGAACCGCTAGGGCTAGCCCGTTTAACTTGGGTTGGGTGGTGTATATGTTTTTATAAAGATAAGGAATATGTCTCATGATTCCTTATATATTACAATTTTACAATTCTACTTCACATGTAATTAGAGTTATAATGTATTATTATTATTTTGATAGATAATTATTAACAAATTTTATTCTATTTCACACAAAATATTTAAGCCAATCAGAACGGCCAATAAAAAAATAAATGAGACAAAGACCTAACACATAGAATATAGTGATAGAATATAAATTCAGCATTATGCTATATTGTGAAAATTCCCGAAGCATACCAAATAACTAGTCAAATGGTAGTTATAAGTAATAATTCGAACATTTATTTTTTCTATTGAGAAACAATATGTTATTTAAGAGTTTTTAATGTGTGTTCATATATGAAATGTAGTTGTATATATATAGTGGTAAATACTAAATAGCCGTTGAAAAAAACCGTTAACTAGGTGTTGTAATTTTTTATTTTTTTTTTCTTATTATTATTATTATTATTATTATTATTATTATTATT
This sequence comes from Striga asiatica, assembly GCA_008636005.1. Classification (NCBI taxonomy): domain Eukaryota; kingdom Viridiplantae; phylum Streptophyta; class Magnoliopsida; order Lamiales; family Orobanchaceae; genus Striga; species Striga asiatica. The sequence goes on along the minus strand of BKCP01005838.1, from coordinate 52,051 downwards.
ATTATTATTATTAGTACTACTACTACTACTACTACTACTACTACTATAGCCCGTATAGCTCGTTTAGTCCGAAGCCCGCTAGGTTGGGTTAGGTCTTTTTATTGGTAGCCCGTTTAAATCCGGGCTTTTTAGGCCCGGACCGTTTAGCCCAAAGCCCGCTAGGGTTAGCCCGAAACCGCTAGGGCTACCCCGTTTAACATCTCTACTTTTGACTCTTGTTTTAGAAAAGTTAATTGGATTTCCTAATATATGTAATTGGTCGTTTATTTTCCTGCTTGTCTTATTTGCTACTATTTGTAATTAGTGTTCTATCTAGCAATTGGGGGAGGGGTAACAGCTGTTGAGTAACGTTACTACATGTACATAATTTTTCTTATGTATTGGTGTCCATACGCTCACATGCAGTGGGGCTCACTTAATAAAATATGAGCAGATGGCACTATATGTGAGTATCTCGACACCATTGTGTACCCAAATTATGTACAGGTAGAAAAATCCATATCTGTTTATGAACTTGGTTGTGTCTTTCTGACGTTTAGCATTTATTTTCTTTCTGTAGAAGCATGTTCAGAATTGTGACCATTGTTCATCAGGCAAGACATGCTACCTGATCTTACAGGTTACCTCAACCCAGCAACAGATTTGCTATCGCAATGATTTGATGACTTTGTATTCTGACATATGATTTTTTTGGATGAACTTTTGATACATTTCCCAGGAAAAAAGAGTTACATCGGACAAATTCTCTTTTCCAATATACTTGTGCTATTTGGTGTATGCACCTCTTTATATTGCTGGGCCAATCATTAGTTTCAACGCATTTGCTTCGCAGGTTAGTATGCTAATAATTTAATTTTTCGGTCTCTTGTGGAAATATGTATATTTTATGTCTTGACATTTAGAAAATATTTCTTTATTGTATAATATTGTTGCTGGTTTATTTGGTCTGGGTAGTTAAGTTCGAATGCCAATAGGGTAATTAATTATCCTGATCCCATTCCTGTGTGTTATGCGCCAATATGGGTCCATTTGATACCTAGGATATCTTTTGTTGAATAGGATTGTCGGCTTTAAGGTTGTCTCTTCCCGAAGTGTCGGCCTTAGGCTGGGCGGGATTGGTCCCGAGTTATTTTATTAATTAATAATATCGACTATCTATAATGTTTGTTTGTTTTCAACGTTAACTCTATCATTTACTCCCTAGCACCCTTTCAATCAGATCAGCGGAAAGCGCACCCAACTGAAAATTAGATTTTAGTATTGAACTGGGATGCAGGGATGCACCTACCTGTTTTATTTTCTGTTCATTACCTGGTAATGAATTTAGCCTAGATGTCATTGCTGCCAAATAAGTATGTTATATATTTGTAAGTTCCTCACTGCTTCCATTATCTTCTGATATATTAAAATAAAAAGACACATCTCTATTATATTTAGGACTGTAATTTGACTTGTAAGTTTGTGCCAGTTGGATTCTCCCCAGAGCATTTACTCAACTCAAGATGTAGCTTGGTATGGGATACGTTGGGGTTTTAGTCTTTTGTTGATGGAATTAATGACACATCTCTTTCACTATAACGCCTTTGCCATCAGGTGATATTCTAATAAGTTTTTGGGTATGGACATTAAGTTATGTGAGTTCATCCTCTGAGAGTTTTTTCTTGCAGTCGCTTGTGGAAACAATTGACTCCCATGGACATCTTCATAATTGGTTATGGTGTAAGTGCTTATTATTCTCTTGATCTCCTATTTCTCTGAACAAGTTTTATTTTTGAGAATGTCCATTTTAGTTTTTGCTGCCTTGCTGTCAAAGTTGGTCCTCTTAAATGTGGAAGCAAGCACAAACTCTAATATTTATTTTTCTTCAAAATTACATTTGATCAGAAGGTATCATTCAGTCAATATGTTGAATCAATTTCTTTCCATTTATCTGGGTTTGAAAAGAGAGGACATTGTAGACATGTCTTTCTGGACATCTGAATGCCGTCATAGCTTGGAAGTGAACTTGAAATGAATAATAAACAATCAAGAAACAGAGATGTTCATCATGTACCAAGAGCAGATGCACAATATAAGGCCAAAGTCTGTTATCCAAAAGTTGTTTGTTAGTAGTGTTTATCCACTCTCATCACGAAGACATAAATTTCAAGAACCAGTCGTAGTTTAAGTAGAAACCATGCAACTAAATACATTACTCCATGAATTAGGTTAACACATTGAACCATGTCTAAATAATCACGACCCTCCAAAAGATAAGCTTTTCTTTTTGTTTCTCTATGCATATGTCTAACTTGCTACAAAAATATTTGACGCAAACAGGTTCTCAACTTCATGTGGCTGAAATTTTTTCTGATCTGGCGCTACTTCCGATTTTGGTCAATGGTGTTACCTTCTCATGGTCTCCATACTAATTTCATTTCCAAGGCACTTGGTGTAGAAGTATTATTCTAATACTAACATTTGCATGTAGGTTAATGGCATTGTGGCTCCTGAGAATATGCCTAGATGTGTAAACAACTGCCACAACCTAGAAAGTTTTTGGAAAAATTGGCATGCTTCATTCAACAGATGGCTTGTTCGGTATAAAGCTTGTTCTCAGTTTCTCATATTTAATTTTTGTTCATACAATTTATTGTTGAGCTTTGCAGCAAAGATCACTTGATGTTTTATAAGGTATGTGTATATACCACTTGGGGGTTCTCGAACAAAGCTGCTGAATGTATGGGCCGTCTTCACTTTTGTTGCTGTGTGGCATGATTTAGAGTGGTATTATTTGCTTCTAAGACTTCTTACATGGCAGAAATGGTTACCTTCATTTGTGACAGCAGGTTTTCTGATATGGTTGACTTCTCTCTTTGATTTCAGGAAGCTTCTTTCTTGGGCGTGGTTGACATGTATATTTTTTATTCCAGAAATGCTTGTAAAATCTGCAGCAACTGCCTTCCCGGTATCTTCACATTTCGATCTCTTTTCTTATTTTCATCCACCATGTAATCAACTAGGCATGTACCAACTGAACATTGATTGAAAACTATGTTTTGGGCTTCTGAGGAGAAGAAAATTATTTTTTAGAATTTCACAAGGAAAGGTAAGTCAAAAGATATGAAGAATTTTTTGGTTATAAAAGTAAATCGTAATGATTAAGGAACAAGGTCTTGGCTGAGAATTTCGAAAGTGTGGCATTATTGAAAGTCTAGTTGGTCAGAGATTTTTCTATCTAAAACAGGGTATGTCTAGTTGATGGCTTAGGACAAAGGTAAAATTAATCTGACACTTACAATATTTGTGTGTAACTTAAAGATGAATTAATTCCTACGTTGGAGGTTGACTATGCTAGCTTTTGGTTTGGAAAACTATATTGAAAACAATCATTTGGACTGCTAACTTAGTCCCACATCTCTCTGTGGTTCTATCACACATTGTTTTCAGGTTAAGGGTGCTTTCTGGGAATTTGTTTTCCGTGAACTTAGAGCTGTTGCTGGTGCAATAACTATAACTTGTCTGATGGTTTGTTTTCTGCCTCTTTCATCATTAAGCATCTTTTGAAAGATACTTTAATACTAATGTCCATGAAAGTCTCTTTCTTACTGAACTGGATTGCACGTATCAAATCAGAATCAGATCCGTGTTTCAGTATGAGTAACTAGATATCTAAAGACATCGATTTTCGTGCTACTTGTACAGGTAGCTAATCTTGTTGGTTTTGTAATCGGGCCATCTGGCATTAATTGGTTGGTTTCTGGATTCCTCCAAAAGGAAGGTTTGTTCATTTTACTTCCTTTCTTATGATTGATCATAATGCTGCAGAGCTATATATCACATTTCACAATTTTAGCAGGTCTGCCCACACTTTCTGCCTTGCTTGTTTCATTCTATGTTGGGACCAAGGTATAAATAAAAAAAATCAGAGGATGTTCTTACAAAATTTTTGTTTTTTGGTGCAATTTTTTATCTGACCCATGAACCCCAAACATGCAGCTTATGTTTCATATCTCAGATGCAAAGCAAATAAGAAGGCAGGGCAGGACCAGATGATATACGGAGGTCAGTTCTTGTCTGGAAAAATACATGAGCATGGAGTATTTTAAAAATATTCGAGTCTTTCATCTTTACTAAAAGATGTTTTATTCCCAGTTTAGGTTTTTTTTTAAAAAAAAAAGGGAATGAATTGCTACATTTCCCGACGGATTGAGTAATTTTGGTCTTCGTGTAATCCGACGTAGTTTTCTTCCACTTTTTACAACAAAGTCCATTGTAATACTACTCGCTAGCTCAACCCGAAACAAGTAGTTTGGTACCATCTTAATTTTCGCTAATCGTGCATAAAAAGTTATTTGGGAGCCTGCATGTTTCAGTTATGTGATTTTCGAATATAAACTGATACATGCATACATACCAACTCATGAAATTGCTAGATTTTTTTTATTGAATCACAGATGAAGAGTTTAACACTCTTTTTCCTACACCAATATTAATTTTTAATTTTATGAGTTGATAATGCAGCAAACAAAATTTAATTTGTATGTAATATCTATACTAATAATAATGGACAAGCGTTTTTGTAAAAATAAAAAATAAAAATAAACTACCTAAAAAACTCTTAATTAAAAAATGAACTACCTAAAAAATCTTTATTTTGATATGTTTTTAATGACAAATTAGTAATGCAGTAATACTAATTTTATCTTATATTTTTATTTAATAACTAATATTTATTTAATTAAATGAAAATACATGAAAAAAACATTCCACACCTTTTAAAAATCAACTATAATATACTTGTACCAATATTTCTTACGAATTTGTTTTCTTCCACATATCTCTTGAAACTCAACTCAAACAACAAAGTTCTTAAAGGATATAAAATTGTTCTTTTGAAAAAAATAAATGTCCTTATTTTTAATATAATTTTAAGAGTAAAATCCTAATCACATTTCATAATTCTAATATATAAAAGTTTTTGAAAGAAAATTGATCCAACAAAAACACCATAATCTATTATTATATAAAGAGGTAACCCAATAAATCCTAAAATAGTAGCTAAAAAATGATTAGAATTTCCGCCTAAAAATTTACTAATCATAGTAACTTTTTTAAAAAAAATTTAGAAATCCCGCCCAAGCATAATTTGAAATTTTCAGTCAAAAATTTAAATTCAAACGTTTAAAGAAAGGATTGCCTGCAGAGTTTTTTGGATATATTTAATCTTTATCTTATGTTCCAAATAATCTCTTCATTGTAGTTCAAGTTTAATGTACATTAAATATTCATTATTATTATTATTATTATTATTATTATTATTATTATTATTATTATTATTATTATTATNT
>BKCP01005838.1:30349-40355 GCA_008636005.1 Striga asiatica | reverse complement strand
TTGGAAGAAGAAGTGACCAAGCTCAAGGATAACGAGTACATACGCGAAGTCCGGTACCCGACCTGGGTGGCCAACCCGGTACTCGTGAAAAAGAGCAGCGGGGCATGGCGGCTGTGTATTGATTTCTCCGACTTGAACAAGGCATGCCCCAAAGACAGCTATCCCCTCCCTCACATCGACTACATGGTCGACGCTACATCAGGACACGAGCTGATGAGCTTCATGGACGCGTACTCCGGCTACAATCAGATTCCCATGCATCCGGACGACGAGGAACATACCTCCTTCTACTCGGCACGTGGTCTCTACTGTTACACCATGATGCCGTTCGGGCTGAAGAACGCCGGCGCCACCTACCAACGTCTAGTTAATAAAATGTTTGCTAGTTTGATAGGTGAGTGTATGGAAGTGTATGTAGACGATATGTTAGTCAAGTCCGTGTGCGCGTCCAATCATGTAAACGATCTTAATAAAATGTTTTCTATTTTGCGTGATTATTCGATGAAGTTAAACCCGAAAAAATGTACTCTTGGTGTTGGTTCGGAAAAATTCTTGGGGTACATAGTTAGTCAGCGCGGCATCGATGCGAACCCCGAGAAAATCAAGGCGGTGCGAGACCTCCGACCGCCAACGTCAATTAAAGGAGTCCAGAGCCTGACTGGCAAGCTCGCCGCGCTGAGCCGATTCATTTCAAAGTCCACCGACCGCTGCAAACCCTTCTTCGACGCTATCAAGAAAAATCACAAGTTTGAGTGGACGCCGGCCTGCCAAAAGGCGCTGGAGGCAATCAAGGAGACCCTCAGCCAGGCTCCGACGATGCAAAAGCCCCGCCCAGGCGAGATGCTATATCTATACCTGGGGATTTCTGAGGTGGCCGTAAGTGCCGCTCTGATTCGAGAAGACGACTCAGGCCAATTTCCGATCTATTACGTCAGCAAGGCTCTTCACGACGCCGAGCTGAGGTACCCGCCTGGAGAAGCTTGCCTTCGCCTTGGTGACCGCAGCTCGAAAACTCATGCCGTATTTCCTGGAATATCCAATCACGGTCCTCACAGCCTACCCGCTAAGACAAATCCTACACCGACCCGACACCTCGGGCCGAATGGTTAAATGGGCGGTGGAGCTGGGACAATACGATATCCAGTACCGACCCCGAACAGCAATGAAGGGGCAGGTACTATCGGACTTCATAGCCGAGTTTACGCCGGGAGTCGAGGAAACGAAGGGCGAAGAACCTTGGGTGATGTATGTAGACGGGTCCTCCACTGCCGGACGAGCAGGCGGAGGGGTCGTCCTCGTGGATCCCCAAAAAAGGCTATTCTGCCACTCAATTCAATACCTCTTCCCGGCAACCAACAATGAGGCCGAATATGAGTCATTGCTATCCGGGCTCGCTTTGGCCGAAGCCATGAGTCTGACTGACCTCACCATATATTCCGACTCCATGCTGATGGTTAAGCAAATTTCTGGAGAATTCGAGGTCAAAGAGCCAAGACTAGCCCCATACTTGGGACTAGTAAAGAAGAAGTTAGCCAAACTCCGGACCCGAATAGAACATATTCCGCGGACGGAGAACGTGCAGGCCGACGCCCTGGCCCGACTCGCATCAAGTGCCGGGGTGGAAAGCGTCGAGTACGTGCAAGTCGCGCACAAGGAGCAGCCCTCCGTGCTCGGCACCTCCGTGATGAGCGCCGACCAGCCCGCCGCAGACGAAGAATCAAATTGGATGATCCCGATCCGGTCGTATCTTGAGACCGGTACGCTGCCGTCTGACCCGAAAGAGGCCAGACAGCTCCGTACCCGGGCAGCTCGGTTTACGATCGTGGCCGGTGAATTGTTCAAGAGAGGATACTCGGCACCCTTACTCAAGTGCGTGGACGATAAGAACGCCGAGTATATTCTGAAGGAAATCCACGAGGGCATATGCGGAAACCACTCTGGGGGATATGCCCTTGCCCACAAAGTTCTGAGGCAAGGATACTACTGGCCCAGCCTGAAAAAGGATGCCTTGGACATGGCTCGAAAATGCGCAAAATGCCAAACATTCGCGCCGAACATCATCCAACCTTCACAGCCCCTGAAGTCGATATTCAGTCCATGGCCATTCGCCAAATAGGGTGTCGACCTGATCGGCCCCCTACCTACGGGGAAAGGCGGAGTAAAATACGCAGTCGTCGCCGTAGACTACTTCACGAAGTGGGCAGAAGCTGAGCCGCTAGCCACTATCACCGAACAGAAAATGATCGACTTCCTGTGGAAATCCATCATATGTCGTTTCGGGGTGCCGAACTCTATAATCACCGACAATGGAAGACAGTTCGAGGGGAAGAAGCTAGAAGCATTTTGCGAAGAGCACAACATCAAACACTTCTTCTCGACACCATATCATCCCCAGTCCAATGGCCAAGTTGAAGCCGTTAACAAAATTATCAAACAAGGGCTCAAGGTCCGACTTGAAGCCGCGAAAGGAACTTGGCCAGAAGAACTCCCAAACGTGCTCTGGTCGTACCGCACAACAGCGAGGTCATCTACGGGAGAGACGCCGTTCTCCCTAGCATACGGGACCGAAGCGATGGTACCTGTCGAGCTCGGCGCCCCAACCTTTCGAGTAACCCACTTCGAAGAAGAGTCCAACTCCGAGTCGTTAAGAGCAAATCTCGACTTGATAGACGAACACCGGTCACAAGCTGAACTCAAAAACGCAGCGTACAAAAGACGAAGCGAGAGATACATCAATTCCCAAGTCAAGTCCCGCTCCTATCAGGTCGGCGACTTGGTACTAAAAAGGGTAACGGGGCCTGACCCCGGACCGCTAAAACCGAAATGGGAAGGGCCCTACAAGATCAGCGAAGTCCTCCCACATGGGGCCTACCGCCTCGAACACCTAGACGGCACCCCCCACCAATACCCGTGGAACTCGGCCTTTTTGAAAAAAATTTACCAATAGGTCTAGGATGATCTTGTATTTTCATTTTTTGTAATTTTACTTTGTAAAAATAGATGAAGCTTGTAAAGATATATGTTTGCCATACTTTACTTTGTAATTTTACTTTAGTCCTTGACAAACATAGATCGAGTCGAAGCGGCGTAATTAACGTAAGGAACGAAGTGTCGGCCAGGATCAGTACGATGACCTGGCCGGCACTAGCTGGGCTCAACTAGGAAGCCCAGTCAGGCCAATAATACCTCCAAGTCCGAACGCGAGACCGGTCAGGTAAGCTGCCACATAATTATGTGCAGGCCGGGTCAGTACGATGACTCGACCAGCACGAGCCGGGCTCGGCAAAGTAGTCCGGTAAGGCCACTGCGCCAATGTAAGAAACGAAAAATACAAAGTAAATATAAGGGGCCGATCTCAATCTCCGGCCCAGTAAGTAAATTCGAAGCGCCGAGCTCGATCTCAGACCCGGCCACGTAAATAAATAAACTCAACACGGCACCAAGCCCGTACTTGAAATAATCGAGAATAAACGTTCATCCATTTAAAATAAATAAAGTGTCGAGCCCAATCTCGAGGCCGACCAAACAAATAAGAAAGCGCATAACTCGGCGCCAAACCCACACTTAAACAGAGAAACTGCGAAACTGTAAACAAACACAAACATTCATTCATTTGAAAACAAACCATAACACTCGTTCGTTCAGAATAAAACATAAAAATCCATAAAATAAGTTCTTCATAAAAAGACCACAAGCGGTCGACAAGAGCGGCACGCAGGCCAAAAATAAACTACTTTCCAGGGGAGGGATCGGAAGACAAGTCCACCACAGCTACCTCCGAGGGTTCCACCGCCGCCTCGGTACCTTCGCCGATCTCACCACCCGCGTCCGCCTCGGCCCCAACGTCGCCCTCGGCTGCCTTCGAGGATCCGGCCTCATGGTCGTGAGTCCCCTGCAGAATCCGGGAGGGGTCGGCCTCGTCTGCAAAGTCTCGGCTCGGCAACAGGAAAGGCATATAGTCGGAGAGGGCCTCGCCTGGCTTCAGGCGCATCTCGTCGGGAGGCGTCGCGCCGAAGTTGGCGAAACCGACGATCTCGTCCTCCGTCCATCCCCTCTGCCGGCGCACCAGGGCCGCCTCCTCCTCGTCCACCTCGCAGACGAGTCCCTCGAACTCGGCATCCAGCCCCTGCTTGGAGATCTTCGCCCGCATAATTTTGCGGAAGTCCTCCAAGGACAACAGGCCGGCGTCGAGCCGCTGGAAGAGCCAATAGAGGTTGTAGCCGACCCCGGAGTCCATGTCGGCCATGATATCCTTGCTGAACAGCTCCTGAACCTCCGGGTATGTCGGCAGGCGGAGCGAAAGGCGGGGGCGGCCGTCCTCAGAAGTCTCCTGAGCAACATGCTTTTCCATCTCGGCAGTGTGCGCTTCGAGCTGCTTCTGAAGGCTGATGACGTGGGCTTGGAGCTTGTCGAGCTCGGCCACATGCCGATCAAACTCCTCAGTCATGGCCTTAGCATGCTGCTCCCCAAGCTCAAACTCTCGGGCCGCCCAGGCCGCCCACTCCTTCCTCAGCTCCTCGGCCATCCTGGCCTGCGACCGAGCAGCCTCCAACTCTTTCTCCTTGGCCTTCGCCGCCTCGGCCTCAGCCAACACCAAGCGGTTCTCCAGCTCGGAGGCCCGCTTTGCCTTTGTCTTCAGGGAGGCAATCTTCCCCTGGCAGAGTTCGTGGTCGGCCTCCAGTTTGCGGTGGTCGGCCAGGGCCCTCTGGGACCGATCGGCGGCCTGGACGAGCTCGACCAGGGCGCGGGAGATGGTCCCCGCCGCGTGTTGAATGAGCGACGGGGTGGAGAGCTGGGTGGCGGCGGCCTGAGCAGTCGGGGTCCAAGCGACCAACGGGAGCCGAGCCGCCCTGATCATCTCCTCCGGAACCCCGAACTGGTTGGGGACAACCACCCCCTCGGCCGAGCGGAGGTCCAAGAACCAATCATCCGGAAAGCCGGGCAGGGACTTAGCAAAACGAGCCCTCCGCTCGGCATCGATAGGGACGAAGGTACTCGCCCCCTCCTGATGGATGTGCGCGGCCTTCTCTTGGGCGAGGCCCGAGCTTTCAGCCTCGGCGCCTTTCTTCTTCTTCGCCGCAGCCGGGCCCTCGCCGCCCGCACCCGGGGCCTCGCCGCCGGTCGTGCCCGGTGCCTCGCGAGCCCGTCGCCTTGTCATGCGTGGTTCCGGCGCCGGAGCGCGAGGGGCCTGGGGGACAGCAGGGACGGTGCTCGGCTCCGTAGGGGTCGGCACGTCGGCAGCTTTCGGGGCCGGCTCCTTGTTGAGCGCCGCCCTCTTCTTGGCAAGATTCAGACGACCAGACATGGCAGCTTTTGTTCTCGTCTTGAGTGGGTTCGGGTGCTTTCGGCGGTGTTTGTTGGCAGCCTTCACAGACTCGAATCCTTTAAGCCTAAGAAGAGGGTAGTAAACTGCAAAAAAAAAGGTAAAGGGCGCGGTTAGTACCGGGCAGGCATCGAAGACTAAAATGACCAATAAAGTGCCGAACCGGGTTAAGAAGCTACCTGGTTCGAAAGATTTGTCGACGAGCTCGGCGCTGAGGTTGTGATCGAGTAGGACTTCTTCCTTAATTAAGTTCGAGTAACGTCGATCCTCCACGTCCCGTGCCAACAGACTGCTAAGCCGCGCAGCCAAACGTGGACTGAGAGCCAAGTTGTGAGTATGGACTGAAAACGCAAATTACGACCTGTTAGCACAAAGGAAAGAAAATCAGTCGATGACGTACGAGAAGAACAAAGAACTTACGAGTATGAGAAATAAAATGAGTGGGCGGGTGCCGAGTAGTGTTCGGGGTCATCCACGCGCCGCCGACCCAGAACCAGTGCGGCATGTAGCCGTGTAGGGTCTCGGGCAATTTGGCCACCAACGTCTTATCGATGCCGGGCAGCACCGAGCTATAGTAATTGCCGGTTTCGCCAGCGCGTTTGAAGGCGAACAGGGACCTCACCTCGTCGACGGTGGGGTCGGCCCAGCCCTCACTACGGTACATGACAATCAAACTCATCAGGCGGGCAAACACTGTCGGCACGTATTGGCTAATGCCGACCTCAAGCCCGCTCAAGATATCGTTGAGCGCGCCGGGTAGGGGGAACCGAAGACCCAAATGGATGCTGTGACGGTAGACCCCTATGCAGCCCGGCGGCGGGCAATGAATTCGCTCTCCGGGATATGGTGCGAACAGCCGGACACCGAGGCCGAAGTTGAACTTCCCCCTCAGCTGAGCCAGATCGGCATCGTCCAGGATTGACGCTGTGTTCCAGGCCGTCGCCTGGCTCGGTGTCGCCCGGATCCGCTCGGGTCGGCGCCAGAACCCCGGAGGAACAGTGGTCACCGCCTCGAGAGCGGCATCAAACGACACGTCCCCCATGGGGACACGCTCCCGACCGTCGGTTTCCCCTTGAAGGGTCTCATCAACCAGATCCGGATCGACATCGGAGTCGGTGTCCAGAAAATCGAGGTCAACGTCGTCGTCGTCAGCTGCGGCCAAAGGGTCAAGGTCGGCATCGTTACCCTCGCGCAGCGGTGACGAAGGAGGGTTGGGTTCGGCACCTCCACCACCGGAGGCGATTTCGACCGCCGAATGATCCGGCCGAATCACTGAGATAGGGACGGCGGTAAGAATGACGTCCGCCTGCCGGAAGGTATCGTCGCCCTCACCGGCGAAGTCGCCGCCGTCGCCCGCAAATCTCGGAGAAGAAGACATCTCAACCGAAAAAGACGGGAAAAGAAAAATAAGGAAGGAAGGTAAGAATTACCGAAGGGTGGCCGGAAATCGTCGCCGGAAAGTTCTTGGGACACGCTCGGAAATCGCAAAAGTTCAGAGGACAGATCCGAAAAAAAGAACAGAGATTTCTGAAGCCCTTGGGAAAAGTGAAAGGAATGTCTGGAAAAGAGATATATATAAGATCGCCTAACCAATCAGGCGAGGACACGTGGACAGGGTTTTTAAATTCAAAATTCGAGACGGTTCAAGTAACTGAAGTGTCCTGGGCCAGGTAACCGTCATCTCCCTTAGTCAACCGTTACGCCTCTTCGGAAATACTTGGCCCTGAACCTGCCACGTGCCCCCCCTCTCCTGTGTGAACGCTGTTAACGCGCTTCCACGTTATTCAACCGTTACGTCCCCACGTCTTCGGTTACCTGCCGTTTCACCCCACGTCTCTGCTTACTAACCGCAACGCCTAAGTGTGGTGAAGATGCCGACCTCAGGAGGGGTCGGGCACGAACTCGATGGGCCCAACTCGGATCCAACCGATTGAAGGCGACCTCAGGAGAGGCCCGATATACCTCACCTGAGCTCGGGGGCCTGTATGTTAATATCCGAGTCCGGACCCAACGTAGATACCGGACCGAGCCGAAGGAGCCGGTCACCAAAACCGCACGTGGGTGCCGAGCTGAATGAGAGTCAAAGTCGTCTGGAACGGCGGGAGGAACAAGTCCCGAGATCGGCACCGCACCCATGTGGCTATGAGGTCGGCACCTTGTTCGAAGTCTCACAAGGGCGGCTCCTGATAGAAGTACGATGTCGAATACAATAAAATAATGTCACTTGTCTACGAATAATTGCCGATGGGACGTCCAACTCAGCCAAAACGTGTCCGCATTTAATGCAGCCCACGTTCGCATTAAATGTATGGCAGGTAATGATTGGAGAATCCGGAAATCACTCCCAATCAGTCAGAGAAGCGCCGGCTTGTCCCATTGAACTACTGTACGACAAGATCGTTGAACAGTATCCGAACAGTGCCGCATTAAAGTCCCCTATAAATAGCAACCCCCTCATTTATTTTTGGGTTGTTGAATCCCAACTACTGAAGCTCATATTTTCTCTCTCTAAAAGACTTGTAAGAAACTCTTGTAAGCAATTTAAGTATATCACAAGTGCCGACCTCGTACGAGAGGCCGACCTCGTGACCCGTTAATAAAACCGTGATTAAACCGTATTTCTTCGTCTTTTTCTCATTTTTCTTTCCATTGCTTGACTTTTTAACCGTTGACCGGAAACGTCCGTCAACATATTTAATACGCAAGAACTGTAACTCACTTAATAGGTAATCTTGAGATAAAATAATGAGTGATTTCTAAGAAAATAAATTATATGGATTAAAAAGTTCACGTGTTTAATATATTTTCAATAGAAAAATTATAAATACAAATAATCACTGACTACTACATAAAAATTTCAGTATTATTATATTGCAATGAAAAATCTAATAGTAAGGTATTCCACTGAAAATTCTAACAGATATTTCATTTGTATAGTTTCACTGTAAAATTTCACTGCCTATTGCAACAGAGATAAAATTAAAGTACATTGGAGTTCTAGTGGATTTAATGATTCAAGTAGCATCATTTAATTGTTGTGTGAATTTCCGATAGAATTTTTTTTTGACCATATTTCAACTGTTGTAAAAATTATCATTGAAATTGTAAAAAAATCAATAGAAGTTCCATCGAAAAGCTAATTGCAATGACAAATCTAAAATAATTTCATATTGGGGACACTATTTAGTTAATTGAAAAAATATACCATCAAAATAACATCATTACAATTTGTAAATTATACTTTACATAATTTTTCATCTTTCTCATTTCTAACACATTTTTAACACAATCAATACAATTGCAATAAATTAAAAAATATTTAAGAAAAAAGCATGATTTTTCTCAATTCAACATTAAAAAATCATTAAAAATAATATATTGTTGAAAATTTTTATAAACAAAAAATTTAAGTTGTAGCATAGTTGAATAGGGCCGAGCATGGAATTCGGAGAATTTTGATCCATTTCGAAAATCGAACCGAATTCAATTCAAACTGAAAACAACCGCTTTTACAAAACGAAAAATAGTTGGTACGGTTCCGTTGATTTCACAAATCTCCGTACAAAGGACCAAACCGAACCATCCTAAACCCGTATCGAACCAGAGAAATTAAATTAAGAAATAACTTATAATATTTGATGTGTCTTGTTCAAGATTTTATATCAACTTTAAAATTTGAGTGTTTTTAAAATAATTAATATAACATATAGTAATAAAAATTATCTTGCATTTAAATTTTATGCTTAATAATATTTGATCCATAATTAACTAAAAAATGTATTTATATTACATTTGTTGATACTTTTCATAGTCTTATTCCATCTTATAATTAAAATTGTATGGCAAGTTAAAGAAATACTTTAGAAAAACAATTATATTGTGTTTTGGTTGGATTTCAATTTCTATCATTAGTTGCATTATCTATTTACTCATAAAATTTTAATTAACCATCATTTCTAATCATATCTCTTATATTTTTACATTAAATCAACATTAATTATTTTATTTTAAACATTATTTTGGTATAAAATCAAAATTTCACTCAAACTTAGCACAACCAACTTTTTCAAAATTAACTCTAGTTAACAAAAAAAAAAAAATTGAAACAAAATATTCAATCAAAAACTTATATCCAAACACATCCTTCTATATTTTCTAAAGTTTATTTTGAATAAAATATTTAATATGGGTAAGTATTTATTAATGATATTTTAATAAAAAACACATATCAAAATCTAAATATAACTAGATAGTCATTCGAAATAATTTAAAAAATAATTAAAAAATTTCAAAACTCTGAACTGAACTGAACTATCCAGAATTCCGAACCAAACCTTATCGAAAAATAATAAACTTCAAACCGAACCAATTTTTGGTACGCCTCTAAAGATTTAATTTTAGTGATCTTCGAATTTCTGTATATTTCTTAAAATTTTTCTAATCTCCAAACAATACCGGCCCATGATTATCCTAGGGAGACGATGAGACAAAATTTGAAGTATAGGGTAATAACACTTTAGAAAACTCTAAATTTTTACGAAGAGAGGATTCAAATTATCTTTCTTTCTCAAAAGTCTTTGATGAATCTTCGAAAATCTCTGGTAATAACTATACAGATTAATATATTAAAATTCATATTCTTTTTAAACGTGATTTGGAAAAGTCACTTTATGGTTTGACCGG
>BKCP01005838.1:10113-27242 GCA_008636005.1 Striga asiatica | reverse complement strand
ACATGTCCAAAGTGTATTTATTGCAGGACATGTGTCAATACACTATTGGTGAATAAGTGTAAATGGCTCCATAAACGGAGCCATCCGATGACTGCATAGCAAAACTGTTAAGATTCACCCCAATAAAAAGTTATGTTGTTTGTTATACTTATGCCACAAGTTACCCAATAAAAAAGAACTGCTACAAAAATAAAATAACAAAAAATTATGATAATTGCAATCATAAAGGCCAAATAAACTTTAACCCTCTCTTGGAGAAGGGCATTTGTCCTATCACATGGACTACCTTATATTTTAATCATATGGATTTAAGGTGCAAGAAGAAAAATAAAATAAAATATTATCTTGGACCGGGTATTAATTAGTCATCAGATTATAAAATTATAATGATTGGTTTATCCGAATATTCAAGTATAAAGTACAAATTAATGCAAGTTAGAAAGAGATGCATTGAATTCTATCATTCATCAGATGTTTCCACGGTTTTGCAATGGATTATTGGATTATATATGCTTCTGCCTTGTGGCCTATGAGAGAATATACCTCACAAAACATATATACACTAGTTTAATAAGAAGATTTGCTCATATAATATATATTGTTGTATTAATTATGCTTGACTAATTTAACCTTATTAAATATCATATAAAAGTTACACATACAAGTTTTTTTTTTTCCAAAATTTCATTTTTTTTTTAAAAAAAAAAAAACTGCACTTCAATAATTTGTAAAGTTGCACACGTATAATTTTAAAAGTCCTAACCTAATGCCATAAAATATACCTATATATCGTAATGATATGTTTGATAATTATCATAAACTAACTTATAACTTATTTAGTTAGTTTATAATTTTTTTTAAAAATAAATTTGGTTTGA
Source organism: Striga asiatica (assembly GCA_008636005.1). Lineage (NCBI taxonomy): Eukaryota > Viridiplantae > Streptophyta > Magnoliopsida > Lamiales > Orobanchaceae > Striga > Striga asiatica. The sequence goes on along the minus strand of BKCP01005838.1, from coordinate 26,364 downwards.
TGAGTTTTTTAATAATAATAATAATAATAGTGCAATCGGATGTGTGTACATATAGTCACATATATATATCATTTATCTCGCATTATTTTCTTTACTCGATCCACGTTTTTAATTTTAATATAATTTTAAAGTTGAAATTCAATCATTTTATATCTATAAACTTACCATTTATCTATTTACATATTTATAATTATTCATTACTATTTTACCACTCTTCTATCACATGGCATCCAATTGTTCTTTTTTTTCATAAAAAAAATTAAAATAAATAAATGAATTGAACTGAATCGAATATCCAATTGCAACTTGTAGTAAAAATAAAAATTCAAAATATTATTAAACACAGACGTTTTCATATAAAAAGATTAATATCGCGTCACCATGACTTAATGTCCCGCAAATCAAAACCGATAACTGAAAACACGCGCCATGAAACAGTTAAAATGGTATTTTATAAAACAGCTAGTGCTTTCCTGTCATGCATGGCAGCATGGGGGCTCCTAAAAACGCGTTTTTAGTTCACTTCACCTCTTCAAGTATGTCAAAGTTGAAGTAACTAATTACATAAAATATAATTTATTTTAAGTAAAAAAACTGCACAATAACTGCTTTCATGGCATGGGATATACTGAATTACTGATATATCATACTCCATCTGTTTTTTTTAGTGTCGTTTTAATTTAAAACTTCTAAATTACGAATTTAATGGGTTGTGTAATGGCGGATTTACATATCCACTAAGGGGGGCCATTGTCACCCCAACCATTTTAAGTTTTAGTATATATATCTATAATTATACCACATAAATACATTACTTATTACTTTATGATTGCAATATTGAATCTATTTATTATTTTAAAACTACATCATATTTGTTTTAGATACTATATTCATAATATAATATTTGTTGTTTTTATTTTTTTAGTAATTTAAGATTTCAATAATTCGAATGTGAGAATATAAATACTTGAGAATTCGCTATTTGAAATAGGAGAGCATGCGTGTTTTGCAATTTCATGAGCTTGAATGAAAAATTGCAAGAAATTTTAATACCGAGTTAATTTTTTAGTGAATTTTTTGAGTTGAAAGAATGTAGAACACAATTTTTATATTACCAAACTTAGTGCAACTTTATTATTTACTTTATCTTTTTTATGCTATTAAATATTATATAATCCCCTCGAAATGTCATTCGAATTGAGATCAGTTCAGTACCCTATATTCAAAATTGTGTTTGTCTCGTTTACTTAATAAATAAAAATATGAGATAAAACTCGACTCATTCACCCAAATTGTTTTAATAAATCCAAAACTTATTCATAAATCCTAATCAAGTTGTTTGCGAACATAACTATAAACTTGATTAATTGTTCAAACTTGTTTCATTTAAGTAATTTCGGTCTCAAACTTTAGAAAACCAAACCAAGTTATATTCTTGAAATCGTTTATGATTGAATAACAGTCTAGTCCCCCCTAAAAATTTTTTCTGGATCCGCCCCTGATTATAGGCTCCGAATACGTCGACACGTTTATTTGTTTATTTTTGTTCCACTTCAAATCGGCAATTGAAGCATCACTTAAAACGGTCATGTGCAAGGGCCGTTAACTAAGTCTAAAGAGCGCAGTTATTCTAGAAACGATAAAGCACATCTATATTGATTCACAGGAACCTTACAAATTTAAAATCTGTGATTTTGTAAAATGTAAATAATGTAATTGCTCCTCTGTGATAAGTTGGATAGAGCATTCTCCTCTATTGATTGGCTCTTAGAGCATCCTCATTCCAGAGTGGAAAACATCTTCAGAAGCTCCTCTAACCCTAATATGCTGCTCGTTAATTCTGATCCACATTCAGTAAAAAGGAAAAGCATATTCAAGTTTGATAAGAGATGGTTAAGCAGAGGAGGAGTGCAAGAATTGAGTCGGAGGTGTGATAGCAGAGCAGAGGCCAGAGGTGGTGGAGGATGCTTGGTCTCAACCTAAGGAGGGTACACCAATGTTTAAGGTCAAAGTGAAAATCAAAGCAACAAGGCTGGCTCTTTTATATTGGAGTAATACTCATCTCTGAGAATCAAAAGAAGATCAATACCTCAATGCCTCACTGGAAGCCTTAAGACAGGCAGATGGAGAAAGAGACTGGAAAACCCTGGCATTCTCTAACAGCCCAACTCAACAAAGCATACTTGGAGGAGGAGATTTATTGGAAGCAAAAATCTAGATAACTTTAGCTCAAAAAGGGAGATAAGAACACTAAGTTCTCACATGCTCTTACTAAAAGAAGAAAGTTGAATGCAATAACCATATAACCAGACTTACTGATGAAGAAGGCAGAATTTTTTAGTTCTCCTCAACATATCCAAAACTATGGGTGCAGGTTCTATGACAACCTGTATACCCCTGAAGGGACCTCAGGCAATCAAGAGTTTCTACATAGCATCCCTCACTCAATCACTGATCAGCAAAATGAAGCCTTAATTACTGAAGTTGAAGAGGATGAGATAACAGAAGCGCTTTCCAGTATGAACCAGAAAAATCTCCTAGAGAAGATGAGATGACAAGCTTATTTTTTTAGCACTTTTGGCCCTTGCTTAAAGATGATATTTGTTCTGCCATCAGGAGCTATTTTCAATCAGGAACAATGCTAAGGTATTGGAACCATACTATTGTGACTTTAATTCCTAAATTCCTTCATCCTCAGTTTTTGAGCAATTTCAGGCCTATAAGTCTGTGTGGAGTAGTTTATAAAATAATCTCTAAAATTCTGGCCAATAGGCTTAAGCCTTGCCTACATTCTCGCATAAGTGATTCTCAGGTAGCTTTTATACGAGGCAGACTACTTATGGATAGTGTAATTGTGGCACAGGAAGTTTTCCACTTTCTTAATAGGCATAGGTCAGACAGACACTTCTTCATGGCTTTAAAACTTGACCTTCTTAAGGCTTTTGATAGACTTAAATGGAAAAGTGTGAAATTGGTTATGAGTAAAATAGGCTTTCATCAGTTGTGTTTGTCAAATGGGTAATGGGATGCATCATTTCCACCACATACTCTTTTAATCTGAATTGCATTGTTTTTGGACTGGTGCACCCTTCTATGGGGATTAGACAGGGGGACCCCTTGTCCCCCTACTTGTTTATCCTGGTAGCTGAGGTATTCTCTTGCCTTCTCCTGTTAGAGGAGGGTATCGGTGGTCTCAAAATGGCTCAGAATTGCAAAGGGAGGTCCTACACTATCTCATTTATTATTTTCTGATGACACTCTTATTTTTTGCAAGGCAGATAGCAATCAAGCTTTTCAGCTTATGGATATCCTGGATAAATATCAAGCCTTCTCTGGACAAAAAGTTAATTGGAGTAAGTCTTTAGTACTTTTTAGCAAAAACACTCCCAGGCAAGTGAAGGAAAGTATCTGTTTTATTCTCAACAACATCTTTGTTTAGTGCTCCACTAAATACCTGGGATTACCATTGGGCATTGGGCAATCTAAAATTCAAACTTTCTCTTATGTCCATGAAGTTGTTAGAAAAAGAATCCTTAGCTGGAAGAGTAAGCACCTCCCAACAGCTGGCAAGGAATGATCAGGGTTGTTCTTACTGCTTTGCCCATTTTTGATGACTTGTTTTAAGTTACTTGCTGCTGTTTGTAAAGATATCTCCAGGTTGTGTGCTCATTTTTGTGGAGCAGAGGGGGAGAGCAAGCCAGAGGTGTTCATTGGGTGGCTTGGCAGAAAGTAACCTTGCCCAAAGAGATGGGAGGATTGGGGTTCCAAGATATACAGTTGTTCAATGGGGCCATGATAATGAAGCAGTTGTGGAGGGTTCCAAAGTCTAAAAATCAAGGTACTTTCCATCTTCTTCTTTCTTTGAGGCCAACAAGAAATTAGATGGCTCATGGTTATGGAATAGCTGGATGGTGGTTAAGGAAAAGTTTGATTCCAAGCTTAAAGTAGATTTGCAGAGTGGTAAAAATGCTTCAATACTCGGCTACCCTTAGATTAAATATCTTGACAACCAAAGAGTTGTTTTTAAACAGGGAGTTCAAACTATTTGTGGTTGGGTTCATGAGTTACTGAATGGAGATGGTAGAAGTTGGAACTCTAACCTTGTTAACAATCTTTTTGAAAGAGATGTGGCTGCTGCTATTTTAACAATGAAGCATCTGAACCCTGATAAGGAGGATGGCTGGATTTGGCATAGGGGCCAAAAGGGTCTTTTTTTCAGTTGCTGCTGCATATTCTAATCTGATCACTGACAAAAATGCACCTGATAGATAGTCCAGAGGGAAGTAACACTGGAGTCAAGGATATGAAAACGAGATCAAGAACTTGAGGACTACAAGTTAAAGGCAAACTTAAACATTTTATATGGAAATGTTTTTCAGATGCTTTACCTGTAAGCACCAATCTCATCAAAAGAGGTGTATCTGTGGACCCAATTTGTGTTGTCTGTGGTGAAGTCGAGGAAACTACTGAACACATATTTTGGCAGTGTACCAAAGCTCAAAAAGTCTGGAAAATTGCTCCAATCAGCTGGGAAAATTTTCCCATCTCTTCAGCTTCCTTCTCTAACTAGTGGTTGAACATATGTACATTGATTTCCAAGGTGATAAATGAAGATAGAATTCAGCTCACGACCTATATTCTTTGGTGGTTGTGAAAATCCCGCAACCTTTGGTTGTTCTAGAAACAGAATCTCCCTGAGCATTGCATCGTCAAGCAAGCTGTCAGGGAGTGGCTTGAGCTCAAGGTTGTTTAGCTGCAGGGGTTAAGGCTTCTTGAGGAGATAGTTTAGGTCAGTGGACAGTTTATTATCTCTTCTCTGGGCCTATTTCTGAGTTGTGTATTTTAGCTTTGGTTCTCTGCTTCTGGTTGCCTCTACTATTGTTATTTGCTTTAGACCTCGCCTGTGAGGCCTCCCATCTCTCGCGTGATTTATTGGCTTTTGCCTAGTCTGTATTTGGATATTGTATTCACTTGTTTTTTAGTGAGTTTCCTATCGTTTTGTCAAAAAAAAAAAAAAATGTAATTGCAAAAAGACAAATGATAATTTCTTTTTTCTTCTCTTCATAATTTATATGCCAATAGTCAAAGCTCATGCTGAGGCTTTTTCACCCGGCAGCGCTTCAAAGTCAAAGTCGGAACTATTGAATTGAACCTCTTCCACTCGGGAAAGCTGTGTTTGATGAAAGAATCATCAATGAAAAGTTAATTGGATTAGTTTAGTTATTTTTTTCTAGCCGGCCGTATTGCAGCAAAATTCTTGAGCGTGGACGCCAATTTTCAATATGTACGCTCCTGCCATTTTCGATATGCATTTCAATTGCCAAGTTTCTAAAACCATGGCTGATAATATTGAGATTTTCCGTTTCTAAAACTACCAACATAAAATCTTGTAATGAGTGCACCATTTTGGCTCATTTATTCCAACATCAACAGCCAGGCTTAGGCCAAGAATCAGATGTTTTTAGAGCCGAACAGAGGGCTACCTGCAAATTAAGACAAGAAACTGCCGCCCCCATAATAATAGACTAAATTTGGCAACTTTCTTTCTTCTTTAGACATCAAATCAAGTCTAGAGCAAATAACCTTTCAAAAGTGACCACAATATAGTATATCGAATAAAATCTCGGGAAAGGAAGAAAAGTGTCACGAAACATCTCAAAATAGGCATCTAGTCATAGCATGAAGCATACAAAATTCAATTGATATCCAAAGGACAATATTTTTCCATATCCTTGACGCCCAAAACACAACCAGAGTAAGGTGAATTCTTACTTGGCTACACTTTGCTGCTTGCCGTCCGGTATTGCAAACAGAACTATGGGCTTTGAATGCCGCACAAAAGGCACGTCACATCTGTAGTACCCTTTTCTCTCCAGCTGTATCACGTCCCCACACTTCAAGTTCCTCATGTCCGATTCTCCAAATGCCAACGTCTCAGTTTTCGTACATGGGTTGACCACATCAACAAAATCTTCATCCTCCTCAAGCTGCATTTTTCAAATATTCTAATAAATGAGCGAGTCACAAAAGAAATACTTTCATCTGACATTTTGACAGTTTCCTAACCCAAGAATTAGTGTAAAAATGGGTATGACCAATGAACATCGAATATTGTATTTACTTGCACTGTACAATAAATGCTACTCTTATCTATGTGAAATTGGGAAATCAGAATACAAATATTTTACCTTCTTTTTTGTAATAAGATAGTCAAAATCCATGAGGGTCAGCCGGACAAGCTCACTTGAATCCGGCAGCCAAGTCAGCTTCAACTTTGTCTTCTTAACATTTCCTTCAAGATTCAAAACACCCACCAACTGGGTGACAATTCCAGTTTCGTCCTTCTTGATATCCTTCACAATTGCATTGCCCCAGTCCTTCAGAGTGACTTCCTCATCCACTGAGATCGATACAGCATCAGCATAGTCTATCCATAATCTGTTTGAGTAAGTCACAGCTTTTTCACCAGCACCTTCATATTTCTTATGTTTAGCTAAAATGCGGACAAATGGTTCTTTCGGCCCATCAGTTAGGACAAGCAATACACGCCTTTCTTCAATAACTGCAGTATGCCTGGGACACACAGGATCAATTATCTTCTTGTTAATGGCCCACAGCTTATCCCACTCCATAAGATTAAGGTTCTTTGATGCACCCTGAAGAGTTGAAAAAACCAAGAGTTTAAATTACTCCTAGAGAACAAGGACACAGTAAAGTTATTCACCATAATACACACAAGCATAAACATTTATACAAATATATTTGCTCAAAATAATTACGAGGGTGTTTGTATACAGATATATTTGCTCAAATTGAGTTTTTTTTTTTTTTTTTTGTTAATCATGGTTAATTTTAAGAAAGGTAGTATGGTTAGTTGTTAGTAGGATTTTAAGTTTAGATTAAAATAATATTTAAAATAAAATAATAAAAGTTGGTTTGATGTAAAAGTAGGAGAGAGATAACGTGAAGTGATGATTAGCTAAGATTATGTGAGAGGATGAATATTGAATTAAAGTTGAAGTCATGTGTAAGAATGGTTATTTGATATTATTTAATTATATTGATAATATTGAGAATAGTAGGGTTAACTTAGATTTTGAGTATGGATTGAGTGTGGGATGAGTTATTTTATATACAAACCTTATGCATCACACCCACTGCACATATTTATGCTTGACATGAAATACAGTTCAATCTAGCCCAGCAAAAATAAGTTTAAAAAGATAAAAAAAAATATGATAAATTTCACAGCCTTCTTTATTAACAATTACCAAAACAAAACTTACTTGCTCCAAAATGAATTGAATTAACGCCTCAATCTTCAGACCTCTACGCACTATTCCTTGAACAGTAGGAAATCGAGGATCATCCCAACCCTCGACCTTCCCGTTCTGCACAAACCACAGCAGCTTGCGCTTGCTGAGAACCGTGTTAACCATATTCAGTCGACTAAATTCGTATATATGAACCTTTCTAAACCCCATATCCGTCTGAATTCTATAATACTGATCATTACGGTCATGGTACTCGCTTGACCTAAGCGCATGCGTGATTCCCTCCACAGCATCCACAAAAGGGCAGCAAAAGTCATATGTCGGGTACACCTTATACTTAGAACCAATCCTGTGGTGAGAAGTCAAGTTACAACGATAATACACCGGATCCCTAAGCGACTTATTCGGATCCTTCATATCGAGTTTCCCACGAAGGCAACACATTAAGCCTCTCTCAGAGCCACAAATCATTTCCCTCCACAACTTCAAATTCTCCTCCACACTGTGATTCCTGCACTTAGACTCTATGCCCTCCATCCTCTCATGCTGCATTTTCTCGCGTGGAGTGTCATCAATGTAGGCCTTACCCTCTCGAATTAACTTCTCGGCCATAGTCATAAGCTCTGGGAAGTAGTCAGATGTATATGTCACAGCATTATATTTAATCCCCAAAGTCTTGATGTCTTTGAGGAGATTATCAACAAACTCGCTGCTTTCCTTGTCCGGGTTAGTGTCGTCAAACCTCACAATGACCTGGCCCTTGTACCGGTCAGCAAAGTATTGGTTTAATAAAGCAGCTTTCGAGTGGCCAATGTGAAGGTAGCCGCTGGGTTCTGGTGCAAAACGTAATTTAACTTTGCCGACCTCAGCATGAGGAAGGTCCACCTCAAAGGCCCGATTTGCAGGTGTTTCAGCTGTGTGAGCTCCATTCTGAACAGTGGCTGGCTGGGAAGTAGAGGCTTGAGTGTCTCTAGACTTGGGAGCTGAGGCCCTGGCCACGCCTCTCTTCACAAGATATGTTGCAATAAAATCAGTTAACACTGCATCATACTCAAAGGATATCGAGTTGTACCACCTGACAAGGTTTTGGTACTTCTTGGACTTCCGTAGGCTTTCCCATCTCAGACCGACTCCTGAAAAAGTAGAAAAAAAGTAACTTAAGAAGTATAAGAATAAATAAATGACCTAAATAAAATAGCACTGCCATGAGGAAACAACTATATTAAAATAAGCTTCGTTTGGTAGGACGAGATTTTTTAAAAAGCTCGAGCTCATCTCACAAGCTTCTTAGGGTAGCTTTTCAAATAAGCTCGTTGAAATTTTTACTTCAGCTAGCTTATGAGCTAATTTTACCAAACACTTTTATCATATAAGCTGGTTTTTCAGCTATAAGTCATAAGCTATAAGCTAGAAAATCAATTATAAGCTAGAAGCTAGCTTATCTTCTAGTTTTACCAAACATAGCCTACTCAATTAATAGATATTGAGCAATCAGAAACAAATATTAGGACATTGAGATAATATAAGTAAACAGGTTGCATGATGAGTTGCTCGGATACTGAAAAAATATAGGGAACAAAACAACCACAATTTGAGACTCAGTTACAGAAAGTAAGGAACTTTACCTGCAAGAGCAACCCAGATGGAAACATCTGCAATGGATAGGGTATTACCGACCAAAAAAGTATTTTGAAGTAAATATTCATCCACAAAGCCGCATGCAAACTCAAATTCAGATCCAGAGCCGAAGACAGGAGCATAATCGATCCATTCATCTATCTATAAAACCAAAAATTGTTCATAAAAAGATTATGAAGATTAAAAGAAACAACATGAACAACCAACAATAAGAAAAACAAGAGATGGTTTGATAAGAAGAGCACCTTGCTTGATTCATAAGCATCCTGACCATAGAAATTGGGTAAGGTCGAAATCCTACCAATATATCTTAGGATAACATTTGCTCCACACAACCTTTGCCTGAGAAGTATTTTCTTTCGTCAAGATAGGAACTTCAAGTTAAAAGAGAATAATATAAACATGGAAATCTAACTAAGAGGTATCCTTTATAATATCCTCATGATCCATAGATGCCAGTCTAGTGTCTTATCCAACAAATCCAGTCGTACTCCATATAAAAATCCGGTTCTTCGTCAGATTGAAGTTAATTCTCAAACGAAGAGTAATAAGAAGACCAACTATTACAATATTGGATATTTCATTCCACTCAGTGCTTTTCAGATCTCCCATATCATTCTCAGTGCAGAAAAAAAATTGAAAAATAAAATCAAGGGTCGAAAAATAAGTCTTATTACAAGAATGTCGACGGTTCAACCATAATCCTATTTCGTTGTTAAGTTCAAAAACTATTTCAGCTCCAAAACCAAATTAATGAATGCATAATGAAACCAAAGCAAGCGAAAAAAGAGAATCACGTAGAGAAGAATTCCTAGCATACTAAAGAATGGGGATTTGACGATAATTACCCGGTCGCCAGAACAAGAATCGGCGAGGAGCCGGATTCCGGTGAAGGTGTGGCGGTTAGAGAAATCCCAGCTATTTTGGAGGCGGCGATAGAGTGAAGTGGAGGAGAATCCGCCGGAAAAGTAAGCTCCATCACTGTTGCAATTGAGCCGATGCGATTGGTAGAGTAAATGTAACTGAAGAAATGAGGGCCTGCGCCGCAGGGCTAATTATTCGCGAGTATATGCGAGAGAATGTTTCTAAAGACGATTTTACCCTTTGACGTTTTTGCAAGATAAATAGCATCCACATACATCCCTCTATACTTGTACGTGAAGTTTCGATTTTTTTTTTTTTTTTCGAAATGATAGACAAACTTATATAACAAAACAAGCCAAACAAAGTTTAAATACAATCGATAAAATCAGACTACAACTCAAAGGTGCCTAAAAAATCTAGATCAATAAGAAGCCACAGGCAGATAAACAAGTGAACCCTGCAGGTAGTTAAAAAGAGACCCACACTAAACGAAGCAGAAAGAAAAAAGAAAAAACAACTCAGCGCAAGCCACGGTCTTAAGGACGTAGCTTGCAATTGAGTCAAGAAACAACACGAGAAACAGAACAGTACTTCTTCCACTTCTTGATGACAACCTTGATCACATCATGCTCCTTCAGCCAAGTATCTTCACAAAATCCACAAATTACGAGACTTCCATAGTCACCACAAGATATATATGTTAAGTTGAATGCAAGCTTATGAAGTTTCAGAATGGCTAATGTAACAAATTTGCCATCACCATTGTCTGAAGTTGTTGTCTGAATTGATCCCATCCCAATGTAGTGGTGCTAATTTCTAGACTACATGAGCTCTTGGCCACTTGAAGAACAAGTGCTCGATTGATTAGTCTTTCTGTCCACAACCATTGCAGCAGACATCGATTTCTATGCCTCTCCTCATGATATTGATATTCATAGAAAGTATATTGGTAAAACATTTCCAGACGAAATGTTTTATTTTCCCTTTGACCGTCAAGCAAACTCCNCCCCCCCCAACACACACACACATGTGATTTTTCGTCTTTAGCTCTATTTCACAACCACTGTATCAATATTTGAGACGATTGAAGGAGGAGGAAGATGTATGTTTTTACTTGTAGACTTTTATTCATTTTATAAATAATTTTTTTAAGAAATATAGGATCGTGAAAACTTTTTGAAGTGTAAATTGTTTGCAGCGATGTACACCGCTGATTTTTAACTAAAAACTCAGTAATTTTTGAAACTTTTGTTTAATATTTATTATATTTCGGTTTGTTGAATTGTCTTGAAGTGTTATATGATTTACGAATCATGACCTGTTTGTTTATATGCACAACACCTTCGCGGTTTGATCATCACCGCCCTGAGAAAATGAGCCAATTCGACCTTCTAGTAATGCTTGAACACGATAAGCCACTTCAGAATACATTTGTCAGGCATTGAAGTTTAATTTTTTAAAAGAGACAAATAAGAGCCAAATAGGTTCAATAAGAAGAACAAAAAAAAATGCGGTAGATTTGGGACCTTAAAAGGCTTGAAAAAAAGAAGTGCAATAGAATTAAAAAAAAAAGAATTAAATGATATTAATTGCATGGAGGAAGATGAATAATAAAATGCAGACTATAAAAGATGATGCGACAACCCATAAGATCTCTGACAAAACATTCCATATCTCACGTCTAGTTTTACGTGATTTTGCGATAAAAAATGCGTATAACTGTTAATGATCCAACGTTATAGATTTAGATATGCGAGTCATAAACTATGCAGAAATATGTTGCATAATTGTAAATTATGCAGCGTTCGATATGTTGCATAACTAAAGTTGCGAACATTGTTAGATTTGGTGCGAATGTTTTTCATATTTGGTGCGTATGTGTTGTATGCGATTACAAGATATCGCTTACTTTTATTTATTTTTTCATTATGTTATGCAAACACTATACATTATATCACACTTGTTTCGCAGTTCTGCGAGCAATTGAACTTTTTCGGTTCAAACATTGTCTTTGATTTTTCATTACCATGCACAATATTATTGTAACACATACTTGATCATCACCATCATCATTAGTGCCATCATCGTCTGTCTTCTCCGCAGGTCGTCAATCGAAGAACCAGGACCGCCCTTCAAGTTTATCGATGTGCGTTGCGCTCAGTAAAAACCTTAAAAAACTCACGATACAAAGAGAATCCATACAAGTGGATAAATGCCTGAGCATTGGTCTCTTGTGTATTAAATTTGAATTTTTCTTGGTTATGACCTCGTTGCAAAAATGCATGAACAAACTAAAATTAAAAACAAAAAATTCATCAAAATAATCCCACTGAATCATTCCTCATACTCGGGCATTAGAATACTCGGTCCACTCCAAGCCATGGATTATGAGTAGTAATAATTATAACTCAACTAATGAATAGGTACATGCCATTTGACAAAGTTTTTTACGTGAAAAAACAAACAATTAAAACGATGCGTAAATTATGTGAATAATATAAGAAACATTTCCGTCAAATATACGATTCATGATATGGATCAGTGAAGAAATGGCGGATAGTCCTAAATTATGAGGCTTTCAATTTGGATGTGCAATTCATGAATATGCGAACATATGACGCATAATCGTTAATTATACAACGTTAGATTTTGATATGTGATTCGTAAACTATGGAAACATTCGTCGCATAATCGTAAAATATACGACATTCGATTTGGATATAAATGCGAAAAGTTATCGCATATGTAAAGTGGATTTAGAATACGGTTCATAAACTATGAGAAAACATGTCGCATAACAAAAAATATGCGATGTTCGATTTGGATATGCGATAACAGAATATGCGAAGTTCTCGCATATGGTAAATTATACGGTGGATTTGGATATGTGAGTGGTAAAAGATGCGAAAATATATCGCATAACATAAAATATGCGAAGTTTGATTTGGATATGCGATAATAGAATATGCGAAAAGTTATCGCATATGATCAATTATGCGGCTGATTTGGATATACGAATCGTAAACTATGTGAAAGTATGTCTCACAACATAAATATTCGACCTTCGATTTGGATATGCGAGTCCTAAACTATGAGAAAATATGTCGCATAACATAAAATATTCGAAGTTCGATTTGGATATGCAATAACAGAATATGCGAAAAGTTCTCACATATGGTAAATTATTCAGTAGATTTGGATATGCGAGTCGTAAACTCTACGAAAATATGTCGCATAAAAATAAATTATGCGACATTCAATTTGGATATACGATAACAAAATATGCAGAAAGTTATGCATATGGTAACTATGCGGCGAATTTGGATGTGTGAGTCGTAAACTATTAGAAAATATGTCACGTCGTATATTTTGAACTCGTAAATTATGCGGTGAATTTTGATATGCGATTACAACATAGATGTGGAAGTATTTCGCATAATATTTAACTATTCGTCCGATTTGGATAAGCATTGCTATATATGCGACAATATATCACATAATTGTTAATTAAGTGGTTCATTTGGATTTGATTTTTATATCATATATTATTTCGTCACTTTTGGTGTGAAAACAAATGTTTTGATGGGACAGTGTGTAAAAGAATTACCATGCATATTTTGGGGTGTAAATGAAATTGCCCCTTCATTTTGACTAGTGGGCTATATGAATTAATTATCATTTGCCCCATTAATTCTGTCAAATTTTACCCAAAAGATAGTTTGGGTGTTAATAATTAACATTTATTTAAAAGAAAGATTGACATTTTTACATTTGGCAAAATACATCAAAAATAACGGATTATTTGGGTTAATAAATACAACCAAATTTTTAATGTTAAATTAATCACTTTTTTATTGGCTATTTCATNAAAAAAAAAAAAAAAAATCACAGCATGTTAGCAAAATATATATGTATATATATACACATACATATATATATATATGGGCTGGTTCAAATAAAAACTAGTCCTGGTGTGAGAACCGTGAGAACCATTTTTTATGCTATTTTTAATTGTGTATGATGCTATTTTACATATTAGATGATGCTATTATTTTTACAAGTGTTACTAGATATTGTGTTGCTATTTTTAATAAAATTCATCCTAGTTAAAAATAGCATCAAACACAATCAATCATAGCACTACGCCCCAATAAAAATAGCAGTTCTCACGGTTCTCACATTAAGACTTGGTTCTCATTTGAACCACATCCGATATATATATATATATATATATATATATATATACATACATATATATATATATATAGTTAGGATCATGTGAGAATGGTAGATAGTGAAAGAAATAAGAATAATTCTAGACTATTTGATCCAACATATCAATGGTCATGATCAAGTCAATTTTTAAATATGACAGTCAACCATGGGTGGCAATGTAGTAAAGATATGTACAATTCGTGGTCAAAATATGCATTTGACCATTAAATGAGGGCAATGTGGTAATTACATAAATCACTCACTAATCCACATACGTACGCGGGCCCCAACACCACTAACCCTCATCCTCTCACCCACACAAACACACATATTATTCACGACAGAGGAAGATGGACATATCTGCTCCAGCCCGCCGCCGCGAGTCCACCGTCCACCACCCGCTGCCGCCCACCGCCGTCCGCTGCCAACAGCCGCATCACTATCGCACCATCTTTTTGTTTTATCTCGCGCCGACAGCCCATGTCCGACACCAAATCCGGCTTCATCCTGTACTCCCGACGTCTGCCGCGACGTCGGTGGAAGGAAGCCGGCGAAGACCGTCGTCGACCTTCTCTTGCACAGGCAGGTTCGAAAAACGTCTCGAATTAGAGTTCCTGTCCTATATCTTCTTTTCGTCCATCGATTGCCTTGCCGCGGCCGGACGAAAACTGAGTAATGTGAGGTGGCCGGGAAATACGATCGCACCCTGATTCAGGAAGCCGCCGCCGGGCACGATCCTGTGGTCATCAGCAGCGGGTTAAACGGTGGTGAAGGTGGTCATCAACGGCGGGTTCAACGGAGGTGGTGGATTTCATTTTGAAATTTGGAGATTTTGGAATTAGGGCTTGATTTTAAAAATTAGATAAGTTCTAGGGACTTATTTGCAAAATAAAAAATATAAGCATTTTTGAATTCAGTTCATGGGTCAAATTTGTAATTTATTATAATTTAAAAACAGAACACCATTAATAAGTAAATTGCACAATATTGTGTGTATATAGTATATACGCACATTAAATAATATTGTCATATTTATACAAACTTGTTTAAAAAAATATTAAATACGGTTTTTTGATTTGTGAATGGCAATATTGTGTGTAAATATGCGAATTAAAAGTAAAAAAAAAACATATAATCAAATCGAAATATAAAATAATTTGAATCGAATTTTTAGCTCGGCCGGTATCAGATTCTAATGTGCAATCTGGTATTCATTAATGTGCAATTTTATATTCATTAATGTGCAACCCGTCTAACATTACTGTGCACTAGTAGTTTATTAATTTTTTATGATTTGTCCAAACAAACTAAAACCAAATGAAATAGTTGGTCTATTTGATTGGTTAACCGAATTATCATAATTAATCGGAACAAATTATAGTTCATATTATATATAATATATTATCAATGTTTTATTTAACATTTTTCTATTATTTTTTGTTGTAAAGACCTAAAATTTATAAATAACAAAATAGCATTTTTTTTAATATTTCAATCGATTAGGCTATTAAAAAAAATATGACATCGAACCGAAACAGCCAAACGAGTTAAAAGTAAAAACATATATCGAACCAAAATATAAAATCTGGACAAAAGAAACTTAGTCAGTCTGTTTTGATTGATATGGTGCAACTCGATAGTCACTAATGTGCAATACGTATAACACTAATTTTTCTAGCCCAAATTGAAAATACAATAGTCGGTTTATTGAATCGATTAATCGAATTAAACTAAATATTAGAAATAATTTGTAATTTTTATTATAAACAATATATTTATTACTTTAATATTTTTATTTAATAATTTATATTACTTGTTGTATAAAAGAAAATATATATATATTTAATAAAAACATATGTAATATTTTTATATAGTTTAGTCGGATCTGTTAGTTCGGTTGTTTTTTTTTTAAAAAAAAAATTAAAATTAAAAGACATATTTAATTGCGTATAAGTGTACTTTTGATTTTTTCACGCGGAATCATTGTTACGATAATGTGCATTATCGACATCATTATTGGGCACTCTGTATATCAATATTGTGCAATCTGCTATACATGTAATTTTTAATATGTATTTCCCCAAATTACATATTAAAAAAATTTAAGTATTATTCATGTTTTACTTATTATATTAAATTTTTGTTATAAAATATATATTTTCCCAAGGACTAATTGAAAAACAAATAAACATTGATGAAATTGCAGGTCATTTAACAATATCTAATTTAAAAAAAAAATAAACATAAAAAAAAAAAAAAA